>MU733280.1:10109-20594 GCA_026770625.1 Nicotiana glauca
AAAAAAAAAAAGATAGTATTAGTTTGAAGGAAATAAAAAATAAAAAGTAAATAGAAGATAATAATATAATATAGAAGAGAGAGAAAATTTAGTGTAAAAAATAGTGTGATTGTTGGAATAGATTTGGTATTGCACCATTTTAAAGTAAAAAATAGTGCAAAAAATAGAGTGATTGTCGGAGATGCCCTTGGTGCACTCATACGATAACGTTGCGGCAATTGTCCTCTGTATATAATTCGCCATATCGTGACTTGATTTTCCAGCTCTACATGTCAAATCATATGGCAATTTATTCAAAAATGTCACTTCATATGCTGGACTAGGTAATTTATTCATATGCAGGTTCTGGTCGTACTATTTAGCTTTCCTATAAAGAGTAATAGAAGATGGATCATATTTTTTTTTCCTCTTAAATGTAAAGAATTTACATATTAATATATTTTAACAAGTTATAGCAGGTTATTTGTCATTTATAAATGACATGATCATGTTAAAGTATGGTTTTAAACCATTAGTACATATAATTTTAATATTTATCACTTGCATTGAAGACGTAATAAGTTACTACGTACTCCGTTGTTTTTATTTTATAGATCGACGTTTCACGAGAAGAATGACTTTTGATATATATGAATCATATTCTTAAAATTTGTGATCTTGAACATGTCATGATATTATTCTATAGCTATAAAAGCATGTCCATGGTCTATGGTAAAATAGGAAGTTACAAGGTTTCCAAATAAAGAGGGATCTAAATACGTATTTTATTTTTTTGGTAAATATATTTTTTTTTATTAACCAATTGGAAGAATTATAAGCAAGAAAGAAGAAAAAACTGGAACCTAACTCATAGGTCGAGAAACTAGAAAACACCATAACTCCAAAAGGCACCATATATAACACCTCGCACTTTCCGATTACAAGTTTTATGCAGGATAGAAATTCTAATTTTCCAACTGTGCCTTGATTTTGCCCTTCATGCACTAAGCGTATTTTAACATGTTTTAATTAAAAGGTAACTTGTCCTATTTTTCAGGTACAATATTTATATTTTTTATACATGATTACTTGAAAAATAAATTTTAGGTGGCTTGATATTGTAAAAAGTTCATCTATGTACATTATAAGAATATAAAAGTTAAACTCATACAAAATTATTATTTTTTCTTTTATAAAACAGATTTAAAAAAAAAAAAAAAAAATAGCACCATAGGAGGGTACGAACCTTGCATAAATTCATGAAGGGAAAATCAGTCTTGCGATCACCAAGTCCAATATTAGGTGCAGATGTAGAACCAAAAGCCTTTTTAAGAGACACAGCCTTATTTTCACCAACAAGAATTCCAGGTTTATTCACAAATCCAGTGGCTATTCCTTTATATATAGATATCTCTGTCCCAATAACCATATCAGCACCTAAATATTCTTTCAAAAATGGTTCAACCATAATATATCCTAGGATTCGCTGTAAGAACAAATCTTTTCCCACATGACGAGAAAACACGCCATGTCTCAGGGTGCAAGTCACTAGAATAGAATTTGGGCAAAACAGCACGTGCCACGGACTCGATTTCGGACACTTTGATACCAGCAAATGTTGCAAAAATTAAGACCCTTATGCCTGGGGATTCAGAGATGAAATAGTATAGAAGTCCAGCTAATGGAGATGCTAATACTAAAAAAAGAAGCCTAAAAATACCACCAACTTCGAATGCAACAAGTGCAAAATAAGGAAAAGAGCTACGTCCAACTAGTAAAGTTCCATCCATGTCTGCTACTACTGTGTGATTTTCTCGCCCCTTTGATTCACATTGTTGGATTGTTCCGAATTTACAAGGAGAATTTGAATCTAATTTAGCCATTGATTTGTGTTGTATTAAGCGCTAATTAATGGCGCTTATCACTTCTACTTAACTAGGGAATATGTTGAAATCGATTGACTTTCTTGTGCCTTAATTATAGAGTTTAGTTACGGTAAAAACAAGCTGCATTTCATATGTGGACAAACATTTAACGTCATATCCAAAATGGTTTATCTCTTTTCTCTTTGGGATTACCGCGATTATCAAGGTTACTGACATAACGTTATTGTCATGCTAATTTGAGCACTACAATTATTTAGTACTTCTTCCCATTCACTTTAACTGATTTTTTTTCCAAAATATTTGATTTTTTCAGATATCAAGAAGGAATTAACTTCTTTCTTCCCAAAGTTACCCTTGGAATAAAGATGCCAAGAATAATTATTATATTTTTATTAAATAAATTAAGGATTAATATGATCAATTTCATTGTTAATTAATATTATAAAAAGATAGATTCCTTAATATGTGTATAAACAATCAAAACATCAATTAAAATGGACTGGACCGAATAGCATCAAACGCGTTCATAAGGCATGTTATTTCTCCATCCGATTCTTTTTATCTGTTACTTTAGTCAAAAAAATTCGGTACAAAATTTAGAAAACTAAGAAGGCGGCGTTAGATTAATATTTTAGTCCCACCATTAATACTCCAAGAAAGTATAGTTGTTTAAGTAACCATTTAAGTAAGAGATAAAGTAATTTAGTAAATAATCTGTATGGTTAATGCTATTAAATTCCTTAAAACTTTAAATGACGGGTAAAAAGGACCCGAAGAAGAACCTTACAGAAGCAGTTTGAGAGTTTTGTAAACCCACGGAACTTGTTACAGGTGCACCCTTCAGTTTACATTACACCATATATGTTAATAATAGTGAAAGTTGTTGAGTTTTGCCAACTTAATTATCCGTCTCAATAAGACGCTATAAAGCTAGTTGAAATTTATATTGACTCGTTATGTAGCATATTCTATTAACATCTTTGACGAACCCGCCAGCGTTTGTCAATTTTCACTCTTGAACACGGGGGCGGAGCTAGAATGCATTGAGATTACGGGTTCAGTCGTATTCAATAATTTTTGTTCAAATTATATATTTGTCTTAAGAAATTTATTAAATTATGAATTATTAATGTAGAATCTAGCAACTTAAAATGACTAGAATTTTAAGTCTATATATAAATTTTAAATTCTAGCTCCGTTCTGTTTGAACAACCCGTATGTAGATGCTTCTTTCTACAAGACATAAATGTGTTAAAAGTACGAAAAGAAATAATTAATTAAAATCTTAATGCGATTGCTAATGTGATTTAAGAGTAATTAAAAGTAGGAACAAGAAGGATTTTTCATGGAGCCATAACCCAGGATGAGTTGACATTTTATGGCCTGTTTTATACATAAGATATAGGAGTAGTAACATTTTCGCATTCATTATTGGCCTTCTGTTGGAAATCTTTCGGTATACATGATCATTCAATCTCTTTATCCTTTTTTTTCTTTTCAGGATCATCAATATTTGGCAGTTTAGACGCCAGAAAAATTGATTGCTTCGGTACATGATCATCTCTCGCAATCAGGGGCGGATCTATGTCGTGGAGTCGGGGTGGTACGGCACCCGATCGCTCCGGTAAAATTTCATGTATCCATTGGTATTTTACGTGAAAAAGATAGATAAGTAAATAATGGCACCCAGGTAACAGATTGGTTAAAGGTGTCCCTTGCTAGGCCCAGTGCTCAAGATGGATCCTCATTTTGCTCATATTGTAGAACCAATTTTACTTTACTTGTTAACACTTTCCAGTTTACTTTTTTTTTCTTAATTTCTTTTATCTTCATTTTTGTATTTTCTCTCTATGTACAATTTCATTTTTGTTAGTTATTTAGATGAAAAAAGTTTTTACTTTACTGTGTTAACACTTTCCAGTTTACTTTTATTTTTCTTCTCTTTTTCTTAATTTCTTTTATCTTCATTTTTGTACTTTCTTTCTGGGTACAATTCCATTTTTATTAGTTATTTAAAAGTATATTTCCTTGCGTTCGTTTGTTCTAGATCTCAATTTTTTTTAAAAAAATATGCATTTAATCATTCTTCTTTTTTATTTAGTTAGTATTATTTTTCCCCTGAAATGACCAAGTATATTCGGTTTGGTTATCATGTGTATCAAACCAAACTAAATTAATTTAAAATAGAGCAAACCGGCCAAATGCATGTATATTCAAATTCAACTTCCTTGATTACTAGTTACTGTACATTAAATACAGTTGCACCCGCAATCATCATCTTGGATCTGCCTCTGCTCGCAATTAACTTAACTGCCTAAGTGTGTAATTATATCTATATATAATTAAAATTTTCAAAATAAGCATCTATTTTCTAATGGGAAGCTTATAAGCAATCTGCAATCTTTTAGTACATAATAAGCTGGCTTTTGAAATCAAAGTTAGCCGCGACCAGACATATGGTATCAGTCAAATATACTAGAACTAGTTGACAATACGCAATCTTTCACCTCATGAGCTAATTTTTAAATTATAGCTAAGTGGAGCCAGAATAATATGGACGTACAAGATCACATAATATGATAGCCTAAGATTGTCGTACATACAACTGGATGCAATTTTGTATTTTATTCTTCATTTTAACTTTTGAGTGGTAAAATGCTTTGTCTTTTTGAAATCAAAATGCATTTTAAAGATGTGTCATTCCCTTGTTCTATCCGTATATATGAAAATGCACTTTAGAAAAAACACAGTAGCTTCCTGCCTATGATTCCATTGCACAAGCTTCGATTCAAGAAATTGGCTCCACTTTAATCTGGTACCTAGACTGCACAACCCTGAACAGAATGTCGGCATCCAACTCAAGATATTACTGTTTTTGAGGGAAAAAAAGAAGCCAATGCATCTTACAAAAATATAACCAACGTCCAAAAGAAGAATGATAGATAAAAGACAACAGAAAGCAAATAGAGGGTGTGTTTGGTACGAAGGAAAATGTTTTCCGATAAAATATAATGAGTGGTTTTATAACTTATTTTTTCTTATTTGGTAGGTGAGTAAAGATTTTTTCCGAAAAATATTTTCTAATGTTTGGTTAGAGAGTATAAAATATTTTTACGAAAACAATTTTTTATGTCTCCTCAACTCACCTTCCCCCAAATCCCCATGTTTCCTGTACTCCTTCCCCCTACCCTCCCTCCCCAGGAACTCTATTTTCTTCAAGAATTTAATTATTCTTTTCAAAATTTACACAAACTTAAATGAACTAATGTGCTACTTTACTTTTTCACACAAGAATAACGTTAAAATTTGAGCTCGATAACTAGAAAGAAAATACTTTATTTTGTTTAAAAAGAAAGTATTTTTTCTACAACTGAAAAGAAATGACTCATTTTGTTGACTAAAAGAAAATATTTTTTCTACGTAAGAAAATACTTAGTTTGTTGAAATGAAAGAAAATATTTTTTCTGCATCATGAAAAGAAAGTACTCGTTTTGTTGAAATGAAAGTTAAAAAGAATCACATGTTTTGTTGAAATGAAAGAAAATATTTTTCTATGTCATGGAAAGAAAGTACTCGTTTTGTTGAAACGAAAGAAAATACTTTTTTTATATCATGAAAAGAAAATACTCTTAATAATAGTTCTATTTAGGGAGGGTGGGTGGGTGGGTAAGGGTGATTGAGGGTGGTTTGGTGGGGATGAGAATAGTGTGGAGAAGGTTGAAAAAGAATTTTGAAAAATATTTTCCCTTCTTTTGATAGGAAAAATATTTTCCAAAACATTTAAATCAATCAAACACGAAAAAATTGAAAAATATTTTCCTTTGGTACTAAACACACCTAGAGTTTCCTTTTTGTTTTCCAGCAAAGTTTGGAAAGAAAGAAAGAAAATACCCAAAATAAGCTCCCCTTTTTTAGCATCCTTAGTCAAAGCAACACTGACATATAAGGTGGAAAACGACACTGACTCAACACTGCAAAATTTGTAACAAAAGAAAACTTTAACATCATTTGTCCACACGTTGAAGTTGCTTTATATAAACTACAGAAGATGTTTTTACAGGAAAAGTCCTTGTGTTGTCCTTGTTCAAGACAAAGATAGCCTCTGTTAAAGTGTGTCCTGAAAAGTGTGGTTTCACCACCTCAAACAGAGGGTCCTCAACGAGTATATATAATTAACAGAATGAAACAATGACTAGAAAAAGTATTCTCTGCTACTTTTATATTCCTTTCACTTTACTGAAAATATGTAACATGAAAAGGAAAACCATTTTCAGGAGATTCCAATGCCTTTATCTTTTTGTAAGTTTCTATTGGAAAGCAGTTAAAAGAACAAAGTTGATGGGAGAACTACTTGTATACTTCTGGCATGTAATTAAGAAAACATAATTGTAAAGGGAAATAAATTACTTTCTTACCAAAATGAACATCAAAGATGGCCATTTAGTTGCATCAATAATGACACCTACAAATCCACCCTCCAAAATTTATTCAGAAAAATTCAAAATCTAAATAAGGACCAGATGACCTATCCGAATCAGAAACAGCCTTCTCGTTTGCATAAGACGATGACTTGCACGATTGTTTAAAAAATGTAAGATCAACTGGTTTAGGAATCTCTGGAGGATGAGTACTTCGAATGAGAGCCCAGTTAACGCTTTCAAAGAAAGGATGTTGTTTGATCTCTGTAGCACCTCTTTTAAATCCTAGTCTTTTTTGAGGATCCTTCATTAGTAGACCTCGGATCAAATCTTTTGCCGCAAAACTAACTGTTGATCCCTCAGGGAACTTTAGAGGTTGACCGACAACGTTAAATAATGTCTCTCTATTTCCATTGCCTTTAAATGGTGTCTTACCATGAAGTAACTCGTACAGAAAAATCCCAAATGTCCACCAATCAACAGCACTACCATGACCATCTCCTCTAATTATTTCTGGGGCTAAATATTCATGGGTTCCAACAAAGGACATCGATCGAGCTGCAGTTGGCTCTGCGACCAGCACAGGAAGTGAACCAGCAGACACCACGGGTGTACGATCACCTCTTGTTTTGGTTGTTTTTTGGTTGAGGAGACGAGGCTTAAAACATGAAGGTTGAAAGCATGAAGGCTCTACACAGACAGGTAATTTGCACGCTGGATCAATGCATGATGGTTGGATACAGTATGAAGAGATAGCACAAGATGGCTCATCACTAGATCTTAGAAGGGTGGGACTAACACAACATCTCAATGATAGATCAAAATCTGACAGCATTATATGGCCATCTTCCCTCACCAAAACATTTTCAGGCTTTAAATCTCTGTATACAACACCCATCATGTGTAAATACTCAAGGGCGAGCAACACCTCTGATACATAAAATCTGCACAAGAAAAAGGAAACAAATTCTTTATGAGACTTCAGAATAGACAGAAAACTGGAAGTTTAATGCCAAAATTGAGACCAAATAAAATGCACTGTTGGATGGCATTAAGGTCCAGTTAGAATAGACCATGTTCTCCATTTAAATTCATCTCAGACCAATATCATACTATAGACCGTGCTTAAATATTTCGAATATAATTACAAGATTCTGAATTTCCAATTTTTCATGGATTTAATGAAAGCAGAGTGTATAACCTAATGCTTCAACAGTGGCTAACACTAAGTGGAAGTATTTAACAATCTGCATTCATAGAATTTGAAACTGGGGACGCAAAAGATCAAAAATAATGAGCAATCGCCAATAAAACTCCAATGTCACACACGCTGCATAGAGAACTCAAGGAAATCATCAAGCCAGACCGGTGATGAAGTGACTAGCAGCAGAGCACTAAGTTTATCAAACAGCATCCAGCGATATAAGAAACTTCATATACCTATGATACTACGTGAAACAAAGAAACAAATACAAATTAAAATTTTGGTACATATGCAGTCAAATTGGCAACTTCAGTTGAAAAATGCAGAAACTAGATTAAAAGACAAACCTTGCAGCTTGTTCTGTAAAATGCTTGCCCGGCTGGCGCTGCCGGAGCAAATGAAGATCTCCTCCACTACAGAACTCCATCAGCAAACACGAAAACTTCTCTGTTTCGAAATGTGAATAAAGAGTTGGGAGGAACGGATGGTCTAACAAGCCCAAAATTTCCCTCTCAGTTTGAGCTCTCATCACCTTTTTCCGCCCAGCTAACATCCCTTTGTCCATTACTTTCATTGCAAACAAGCATCCCATCCCCCTTAACTCTGCCAAATAAACGCTCCCAATATCACCAAATCCAAGCTTTTTCAAAAGCCTAAAATGGGCCAAGCCCAACTCTCCATTTTTCCCTTTCACATATTGTATTGCATCCCACCGAATATCGTTACCCTTGTGAGGTTTTGATGCACAAATGCCCCTGAAACTAGCCTCATTTGGGTCAGCACTGTTACAATAACTAACTGAACTAAAACTGGTATTCTCACTGTCAACATATTCAACAGCCTTTTCCAATTCAACATTCAAAGATTCCATTTTTTTCCCTTCAAAACCACCATCAGTACTCAGTTTACTACCTATGCTATTATTCTCAGATAGGGTAAAGCTAGTACTACAAAAATCAATGCTAGTACTGTTAGTATTGCTAATACTAAGGTCTTGGAAACTGACCTTTAGAGAAGTGGGCTCAGTGTCTATGCTATTATTGGCTTCTCCTCTATTATTCATGACTGACTATAGGGACGAAAGACACCTGTTTGATGAAATGACTGAAAGAAGTAGAAATGAGATTTGGGGTTTAAAGCCTAAAGAGTTTGGCAAAAGGAGGGAAAATGAATGGTGGTCAAATGGGGTTTTGGTGACGCCGAGGTAGTCAAAGAGAAATGAGAGAGAATATACAAAAACTTGTGCATATAAGGGACTCAAAAGGGTATTCAAATTTGAATGAGTATTTATATATTTACACACTCCTAGAAATCAAACAGCTTGAGACAAAATATATAGGACCAGTTCCAGTTATATATACACCCACTCTATTTAATACAACGATTTGTGTGTTTGTGTTGGGAGTAACAATGATGCAAAAGCCTATCACATTTTTATAAACATAAACAACCCAACCCACAATTTTTAATGCCATATTACCTAAGTCTGTCACTTCTTGTTGCACATAAAGTGCAATGTGGCCCAATTAGGTCTTCTTCGATTTCTCCTCAGTGGTTTTTTTTTTTTTTTGTAATTGAATATTTACCAGTTCATTTGATAAATATAGATACTCTTATATTCACTTGTTCCCAATTTTGTCGAGAATCAATAATTATTATCTTCATGTGTTCAGACACTAAAATGATTCTAGCACAAATATAAGATATCATATAACGAAACTAATATCGAAGATCCCTTTTTAAGAATCAGTGCACAATGCACTAAACTGCTTTTTGTTTAAGAAAATAACAATAACAAAAAAAAAAAAAAAGTGATAGATAGGGTGGATTGGTTAGGTTGCTAACAATAAAACCTAGTCAGCAGTTTTGAATCTCAGTTCTCCAAAATTGTAATATTTCTTAGAAATTATTGGCAATTTAATGATCCAGAAGGAACTAGTTTTCAGTACCAATTTTGACCGTGAATAAAGTCCCAACTATGTTCAGATTCAATACATATTGTTTCAATTCAAATATCATTATTCCAACTAGTAAGAGAGTAAAATCTGTAATTAGCAATTTTGAAGGTAGATGTAATTAGATGATGATGATGATTTGGAAAAAAAAGGTGAAGACAGTGACGCGCATTGATTTTCAGTAGGTAGGAATTAATGATTTTCAGGAATTAATGATAGGTTCAAATGGGAGTCAAACGGCGAAACGTTTGAAATGCTAGTTTTTTTTTATCTAAATAATGTTTGGTTCCAAAATTAATGGGTGTTCATAATTAATGTATTATATTTGTATAAGTATAATAAGTGCATAATTTATGAATATCGGGGCTAGGAAAAATAATTTTCGGCGAAAGGAAGTGGCAGGTTCAATTTTTTTTTCTCGTGGGTGCTTAACTATTTTTCCTTTGAATTTACAACTGAGATAGGGTGTTCAGTTAATATATTTATATGAATTACTATTTTTTTTAATTTAAATAGTGTTTGGTTCCAAAGTAAATGGGTGCTTGAGCACCCATAACCGTAAGCATAGATCCGTCATTGGCAAAAGGATGAACTCATTTTCGCCCACCTAACTCCGCCCATTGGTGATATTCTATATCCACGTATTAAAATTATGAATCCGCAAAACTTTTCCAACAAGTGAAAGGGGAGGGGTGTTTACATGGGAAATACTTTATTTTTGAACTCGATCCATGCTGTTAGGGATATAGTAGATATACCCCGGATACAATCTCATAGATGATGATTTGAACATATTTTGTAAACGTTATTTAATATAGATATATATGATATTTGATATTTAATATAGATATATATGATTTGAACAAAGTAAATGGGCGCTTTTACTACACCCCGGGAAGGGATATAATAAAGCAAAGAGATTTTCCAATTAAAGGACGGTCGGAACGGGATTAGTTATTTAAAAAAAATAGAGTCGCCACTTGAGAATATAATGGTGTCTCAAGTCACCGAATTAATCCCGAACCGAGGAAAGTTTGACTCTG
>MU733284.1:4189-38957 GCA_026770625.1 Nicotiana glauca
ATCCGGAAAGGAAAAGCTGATTGAAAAGATTAGAGTAGGATAAAAGAGGGAACATTCTGCCACACATGGAGATAGACAGAGATATTGAGAAAAAGATTCTAAGAAAAAAAAATCTAAGAGCTTTAAGTCTAAGACAAAAAATTTTAAAACTTGGGATCAGTCTATTTTGAGTGTATAACTGGACATTGTTTCATTGGGATTTTGGGATAAAATTTGGTTTAATTCTAGTTCTGCCTGGGATTTGATTAGTTAAAAGGTGGCAGTTGGTTATTGTCTAGTTGTGTTCACTCTTGGGTTCATTTTGTTCAAGTTTGGTGTTGTGTTTGGTCTGCTATACGAATCTGGTTGGTTTTACGATAGTTCTGGATCATTAAGTTATTTCTAGGTTGCAATCGATCGTGTTTGGATGCTATTTGAAATTCGAACCACTGTTGCTTGCACTGCTATTGCTAACTCCACCTCTTCCTGTTGTATTCTGAATCCCAGGTACACTCTTTGAATCTTATTGGTTGAAATAAAGTGGAAACACAATTTTGCTAAAGCTCTCAGCTGATTTAATGTGATTATCGTAGTTAAAATGTAATAATGTAGGCTGTAATAGGCTATTTAGACTATCATAAGATTGTTTATCACAACTAGGTAGTGTAATTAACTGCAACTAGTTTTGAATGATAGTTCCAATGCCTATCTCCAATATTTAATTTCTGTGGTTGAAATTGGCTTTACTTGACCGTGATTGAGCTGTTTTAATTTCTTTAGTGCCTTAACAGAAGTGTTTGTGACATTAGCTCGGTGTAGTATAATAGTGTAGTTCAGAATACAATTTTGGGACCTGGTAATAGATATGTTAGTAACAATTTTGTAATTGAGTTCAAATAACAGTGTGCCTTAATGCACAGGTCCATGTGTAATTAATTAATTGTTATAGCATAATTACTTTGGGTCATCTAGCTGTTGTAAGTGTCCATTGTTGAAGCCAAATCATTCCAAGTTTTTTTTTTTTGAAAATAGTCAATCGCTTCCTATCTCACAAAGTTTATAAAAATAGATATTAAAGCCTATGAACACAATGTAAACTGTAGGGTTCTAGTAATAATCCCATTCGCTTGGGCTTTCGTCTCTTCCGCCTAAAGGCCCANTTCGTTTAAATTCACTACCCGTTTCTGCTATCTTAATAGTGATACATTGATAATAATTAATTAGGACTTTCTTTTATTATTAGAGACAATATAAAAATAGAAAATTTTAGCTTGCTTTAGATGGGCCTTAAAAATAAAAAAAAAATGAGACGAGTCTCGCCAAATAGAATGCACAAACTGCGGGGCCCTCATAAAGGTATATATTAAAATACCTAGACTTCGGGATGGGCCGTTTAGCAAATTTCACGGCTTCCCCAAAGATATAATGCGTTAGACGCTTTAGGCACGTGTAAATAATTTTACCTTCCTAACTACGGGTGCACATTTATGTGACCCGAATACAAGTCTCAACGGAATCAAAATATGTTGACAACCACGGGTGCACTGGTGCGACGTTGTTCGAGGCGAATTTTCACGACGTTGCAATTCTCATTAAAAAATAATAATTATAAAAGCGGTGAAGATTTAAAATTTGCACATAAGTTCAATATGTTTTAAATCAGATAATTAAGAAAAATATAACAGTTGAGCGACCGTGCTAGAACTACGGAACTCGGGAATGCCTAACACCTTCTCCCGGGTTAACAGAATTCCTTATCCAGATTTCTGGTTCGTAGACTGTAATACGGAGTCAATCTTTTCCTCGATTCGGGATTCAAATCGGTGACTTGGGACACCCTAAATCTCCCAAGTGGCGACTCTGAATCTTTAATAAATAAATCCCGTTTCGATTGTCCTTTAATTGGAAAAACTCCCTTTACTACACTCCTCGTGGGGTGCGGTGGCGTAAAAAGGAGGTGTGACAGCGAGGGGCAAGAAAAAGGAAGAAACATCTATGGCGGCGTCAGATGCAAGAAAATACCGTACCCCCAGGTCCCTTTTTCCGTAAAGAACCCCGCAGCACTACTACCCCCACCAAGATATGGCCTATGCTCCTCAGCCCTACATGTTCATGAATGCTCAACCTTATGGCCGGCCACCGCAACAAGTCAACCGGAACCAAGCTCCACTTCCTAGAAACCAGCCTCCTTACCGGAACCACTATAATCCCCAACCACCCTAGAATAACTTCCGTCCTCAGGAACCACCCAGGAGACAAACCTTCACACCCATTGGTGAACCATATTCTAATCTATTTCCAAAGCTTGTCCAAATGGGTTTCCTGCAGCCAGTCCCTCAAACAAGGCAAAATCCAGCATCGCCTGCTTACAGAGCCGGTGTCAGGTGTGCTTATCATTCAGGGATGGAAGGGCATGATACCAATGATTGTTGGACCTTAAAAAGGGCAGTAAAGAACTTGATAGAACAGGGGAAGATAGTGTTAAGGGACGAGGAGGTCCCAAATATGACTAACAATCCGTTGCCCACTCATAATAATGGGCCAGTGATCGGGATGATCTGCGAAGACAAGGAGTTTGATCCCGCCTTGAAAGCTATAATTGCTATCGCTGATGCAGAAAGGGAGCCTAAGGCAGCCCCGAAGCAAGTGAAAGGGGAAAAGAAGACTAAAATTGTCAAGACTGAACTTGAGAAGAAAGATGAAACAAAAGTAGAGATGATACCTCCTAAAAATGGGGTTCTCTATGTTCCACGAGGTTGCCAAGAAAAGCCATTAGTCGTGAGTACTCCAAAGAAATTTGAAGCGAAAAAGTGAATACCAATGTATGTGCCAAAAGGAGCCTATGTGGTCCGGGGGACAATTAAAATGCTTCGGCTGAATGAGCCAGTAGTTATTGGACGCGTGCCACAGAAGCCAATGACGGACCCGTCTGTAGTACTATGGAATTATCAGCAGACGGTGGTTACATACAAAGGTAAAGAAATCACAGGAGAACTTTCGGGGAATACCTTTGCTAAGAAATATTCAGATGTACAAGAGGTAAGCAATGCCACGCGAAAGCACTTTCCACCCAAGAAGCCTGTGAGTGCTGAGGAAGCAGAGGCTTTCTTTCAGAAAATGAAGATGCCTGATTATGAAGTGGTGGATCATTTGCGTAAATACCCTGAACAAGTGTCTATGCTATATTTGTTAATGAGGTCTGCCGAGCATCAGAAGATCCTAATGAAAACTCTGAATGAGGTGTATGTGCCGGCTGAGACTTCAGTCGAACAGCTCGAAAGAATGGAAGAAATGTTCTTTGCTATTAATCAAATTTCCTTTAATAAGAATGATTTGCCTCCGGAGGGAGCGGCTCACAACAAGGCCTTACATCTGACTGTCAAGTGTGAAGGTTACTATGTCAAGCGAGTAATGGTGGATGGGGGTCCGGGTGTTGACATTTGCCCGCTCTCCATACTGCAGAGAATGGAAATTGGAACCGGAAGGATTTGTCCCAATAACGTCTGTTGCAATAGATAAATATATCCATATTTTGAGTAATCATATGTGAAAGTCACAAAATACTCAAAACTACCTCTTGCTTGTATATTCATAGGACCACACAAATCAGAGCGAATTAATTCTAGCATATCACTGGCCCTGTTTCCTTTTGAGGGAAAATGTCTCTTGGTCATTTTGCCTTCTAAACAAGATTCGCATGTTGGTAGTGACTCCACATTCAATGAACTCAAAGGTCCATCAAAGACCAATCTCAAAATCCTATTTAGATTTATATGGCCTAGACGTAAGTGCCATAAATAAGTTTGACTCAATTCAGAAATACGTTTTCTTTTATGTGGTAGATTAATGTTATTTAGCTCTTTTGGTTGTTGTAGCACATGGGGAGATATATCAAGAATATAAAGGTCATGTACTCTAGCAGCAGTGTAGATAAAACATTTATTAAACTTAATAACAACAGAGTTATTAGCAAAATAAACATTATAACCAGCATCCATTATTTTCGAAACCGAAATCAAATTCCTTCTAATAGAAGGTACATAGAAAACATCTTTTAAAACTAAAACTCTATCACAACTAAACGATAAAAATGCATACTTCTGGACAACCCCAAACCCGAATATGCCGTAAACTTGGCTTGCGCCCAGTCCACAATTCTACTGGAGTTCAAGGTACAGACTTTGAAGGAACCAAATTTAGAAGGTAGTTTGCTGTTTCTAAAGCATATCCCCAAAAGGAAGGAGGCAAATCAGAATAACTTAACATTGATCTAACCATTTCCATAAGGGTCCTATTTCTTCTTTCTGCCACACCATTTTTGTCACTATCCCAAATTCCGGTCGTGATGGTGCCCAACACACTGCTAGGCAAGCCCGACCAATTTACCAACCAAAACCTTTTTTCCACAATTTATGGTTCAATTAATTACTAAGTCATCATACTAAAAGTCTAAGATATAGTCAAACATGCATAAAACCCCAAGTAGAAATACTACCACACAGCCTGAATGATCAGGTGTCACAAGTGTGAGCCTCTAAGACACGAGTGTCAACCTACTACATATTTTTCTAAAGAAAATACGGAATAAAATAAAATATATAGATGGGAAGATCAGGACTGCGAACGCCATGCAGCTACCTTAATGCTCCCGGATGCAATGCTCGATAGAGATAGTCTCACCCAGCCTCAGTAGGTGCACCTGTATCTGCACACGAGGTGCAAGGAGTAAAGTGAGTACTTCCAACTCAGAGAGTAATAAACATAAATAAAGGCTGAGAGTAAGAAATCCTAAATAGGCACAAGATAAGTTATAATCACAACATTCATCGGTAACATCAATTAAGGTAACCAACGAAATTAATAATGCTGCAACAGAGAAATAAATAATGACAGACAAAATATGCAATGCAGCACATAAATCGATACTCTCTAGTACCCACTGTGGCGTGCAGCCCGAGCCATCCATTATTTATCGTCGACGCCGCTCACTGGGGGTGTGTACAGACTCCGGAGGGGCTCCTACAGCCCAAGCGCAAATATCAAGCCATCTCGTGGCATCAAATCTAGGCCCTCGGCCTCATATCAATATCAATATATTACCGCTGCGGCGCGCAGCCCGATCCCATAAATACAATACCGCTGCAGCGTGCAGCCTGATCCCATAATCAGTCCAAAATCACATAAGCCTCTCGGCACAATAGCAAATAAATTATTCAGCCCAAACTTCATTAGAATTATTATTTAAGTCCCAAGTTTTGAGAAAAGTGGCTGAGTTTGCAAAACAGTATTTAATACTAGGACTGAGTTCAATTTTCTGTACACGTGGTAAAAAACCAGTAAAACGATCCCTGAAGGATTCAAACAGTTGGCACGAAGCCCCAATTATGATAATTAATCTATTTATTAGGATATCAATCCAACTCCAAGCAATTAGGTAGTATTTTTATTAAGCGGGACATACCAAGTCACAATCTCCAATGGTGCTCTACCCCACACCCGTTATCCGGCGTGCACGCCACTTCAATATAACACTATGAAGAGCAAATTCGGGGTTTCAAACCCTCAACACAACATTTACATCTATTACTAACCTCAAATCTAGTCCGGAATTATTCTGCAAGAAGCTTGTCTTGTGAATCAAATTCCGAAAGCTCCAAATCTATCAAGTCAGATTTTTACCATCAAATTATGCTCAACGAATAATTCCCAATCAGAAAAGATCAATTTTTATTCAAAATCCCGAATCTATCCGAAACCCAACCCCCGGGCCCGCATTCCGAAACTCAGAAATTTTTATACCGAAATATTTTTCGTCCTCTCACGAGTCCGTACATATAAAGAACACAAAAATCGGAGCTCGTTTGACCTTTCAAATCGATCCTAGAATGTCTCAAAATCACAAGCCCTAAAACCCCACTTTTCTACCGATTTTAATGTTCTAATTCATATATAATCTTGTATTTAACTTGAAAATAAGTACAAACAACTCACCTTTGATGCTTGATGAAATCCCCTTTGAAATGCTCTCCAAAATCATCCAAGCCAAATGAAAGAAATGAAAGAAATAAGCCAAATTCGCGTTTAAAGAATCTGCCCGTGCTTAGTCGAGTTGTACCTTGCACTTGTGCTATACAAGTTGTATATCCTATAAACTTTTCCCTTGTCGGACACCTTCTGTTTAAACACCCATAACGTCTTGTATAAATATCCAAATGACAAACGGTTTGAAGATTTAGAAACTAGACTCGAAGATCTTTAATTTGATAGGTTGTACACCATATACAACTTTATATATTCCGAGATATGAGCTTCTAAAATGCATTAGAAAATTCTATCGAAATTGCTCCACCAGCCATTTTCGATCCATCATAACTTTCTTAGATAATATCCAAATCATGAATGGTTTAACTCTCTGAAAACTAGAATGTAAGGGATACAGCTTTTGTGTTTTGCAATTTTTCTGATTTCTTATAGATTGCAAGATATGAGTTTCCAAACTCGACTCCTTGCACTAGAAAATTTCAGCTAAAACTAAAAACAATCTGCAATTTTTCCAAAGATGAAATAGTCCGTTTAACCACCCAAAACTCACCCGAGGCCAGTGGGACCTCAACCAATCATGCCAACATTTCCCATAACATCGCTTAAACTTGTTCCAACCTTTTTAACGCTCAAAACAACATCACAACACCAAATTCGCATCGGATTCAAGCCTATGAACTCTGAAACTTCTAACTTCCACATCCGATGCCGAAACACATCAAAACTACTCTGAATGACCTCAAATTTTGCAAACAAGTCCAAAATGACATAACGAAGCTACAACATCTCTCGAAATTCCATTCCGACTCTCGGATCAAAATCTCACCTATCAACTGGAAATCGCCAAAATACTAACTTTGCCAATTCAAGCCTAATTCTAGACCGGACCTCCAAAACCACTTCCGATCACACTCCTAAGTCACAAATCACCTACCGGAGCTAACCAAACCATCAGAATTCACATCTGAGCCCTCTAACTCATAAGTCAATATCCGGCTGACTTTTCCAACTTAAGCCTTCTTAAAAGAGACTAAGTGTCTCATTTCTTATCAAAACCATTTCAAATCAACCTGATTACACAAGATACGGATAATGAAGCATAAAGAAGCTAAAAATGGGGAAAACGGGGTGGTAACTCATGAGACGACGGGTCGGGTCATCATAATTTTGTTGTGGTGTTCCTGGGGCAGATAATTTAGATGTTATTCCATTATCTGATAAGTATTTTATGAATTCCGTAGAAAGGTATTCACCACCACGATCAGATCGCAATGTTTTGATATATTTATCATGTCGCTTCTCCGTTTCCGTCTTAAATTCTTTGAATTTCTCAAAGAATTCAGACTTACGTCGCAACAGATAAATATATCCATATTTTGAGTAATCATATGTGAAAGTCACAAAATACTCAAAACTACCTTCTGCTTGTATATTCATAGGACCACACAAATCAGAGTGAATTAATTCTAGCTTATCACTGGCTCTACTTCCTTTTGAGGGAAAATGTCTCTTGGTCATTTTGCCTTCTAAACAAGATTCGCATGTTGGTAGTGACTCCACTTTCAATGAACTCAAAGGTCCATCAGAGAACAATCTCGAAATCCTATTTAGTTTTATATGGCCTAGACGTAAGTGCCATAAACAAGTTTGACACAATTCAGAAATATGTTTTCTTTTATGTGGTAGATTAATGTTATTTAGCTCTTTTGGTTGTTGTAGCACATGAGGAGATATATCAAGAATAAAAAGGTCATGTACTCTAGCAGCAGTGTAGATAAAATGTTTATTAAACTTAATAACAGCAGAGTTATTAGAAAAATAAACATTATAACCAACATCCATTATTTTTGAAACCGAAATCAAATTCCTTCTAATAGAAGGTACATAGAGAATATCTTTTAAAACTAAAACTCTATCACTACTAAACGAAACTCTAATATCTCCTAAAGCTAAAGCTGGTGATGGCTCGCCATTGGCTTGAAAAACCCAAACTTCATTCTCACTTAGCCCGCGTTTCCTGAAACCCCTACAAAGTAGTGTAGATGTGATTAGTGGCTCCCGAATCTACACACCAAAACATGGTAGAAACAGCTGCTAAAAAAGTTTCAACGACATTTAAATTTGAATTACATTGCTTATTCAACTTTTCCAGATAGGCAGGGCATTGCTTCTTGTGATGCCCGGGTTGCTTCCAATGATAGCACTTGCCTTTGGGCTTTTTCACACCAGCCGCACCACCAGGTGCCAGAGCCTTTTGAGCCTTCTTCTTTTTCTTATTGCCTTTCGACTTAGAAACCGAAGCTTTCTCAACATTGAGTGACACAACTGGAGCTTGTTGTTTGATAATAGATTCTGCCGTTTGCAGCTCATTCAACAATTTCGCTAGTGACAAATCCATTTTGTTCATATTATAATTCAAGCGAAACTGTTGAAAACTGTCAGGCAGAGTCTGCAAGACCATCTCAACTTGAGACTTCTTATCAATCACAGCTCCAAGGACCTCCAGTTCATTCAGAAGACTCATCATCTTCAGAACATGGTCCCTGACCGATGATCCTTTAGCCATCTTAGTGTTCAAAAGGGCTTTCATGGCTGTCTGCTTAGCTGCACGATTTTTCTCACCGAACATCTCTTTGAGACTTTCAAGCATATCATAAGCAGACCCCATAGACTGATGCTGATGTTGCAGAACATTTGCCATAGAGGCAAGAATGTAACATCGCGCCATCTCATCAGCCTTAACCCATTTGTCATAGGTCTTAACCTGATCATCAGTAGCATTTTCAGGTTTTTCTGGGCACTCCTCAGTGATTACAAATTTGTAACCTTCAGCAGTTAAGACAATATCAAGGTTTCTTTTTCAGTCAACATAATTCGGTCCTTCTAACTTGTTTTGGTTCAAAATTGAGGTAAGTAGGTTGAATGAAGACATGGTTAATCTGGGAGATATTCATATTAAATAGATCATTAGTTATGTATTAAGAATGATTAAATTCAAAATAACACATTACACATATAACTATGCTCATTGAATAGTTAGATTCGTTAGGGAAACTTAACTATTCATGCAAAATATATGAGTGACGTAAGATATTAACCCCATAAATTTAAACATGACCAACTCAGATTGAGAGTAAACTGTTAATTAAGAATGGTAAATATCACTTTTATAAACTCTAGTTTCATTCAATCAACGTGTAACTCAGTTGGAGAGTTAATACAAGTAATGAAATAACTAGAGGCAAAACTACAGTAATAATCTATAATGAATTTATCCGATGTGGAAGAAGACCTATGTCAACATATAGATTCATTATATTACTGTAAAACATGATTGGGAACAATGGGAATTGAACCCTACCATCATAGATTTCTATTAATATATATTTATTTAGTTAAAAAATATTCCAGAAAATAGAAAAAAGGCCAAAACTCCATCTAAACGACCCCGAATGCCCAAAAAATGACGTACATTATCAGCATGCTAAACCTGGTGAGAATAGTATCAATATAAATTGCTTGGGACAAGCCTAATATCCTTTGCTTGCGATCTTGCATAAGCTTGATCCCAAGGATATGTGCTGCATGTCCCCAAGTCTTTCATATCGAAATGTGAGGACAACTATTCCTTTACTGAATTCAACATGCTCACATTATTTTCTATGAGCAAAATATCATCTACGTACAAAACCAAAAATGTAATTTTATCTCCATTCCACTTCTTATAGACAGAAGACTCATTTTCACATTGATCAAAACCGAATGTCTTAATCGATGCGTCAAAACAAGTGTTCCATGTCCTAGAAGATTGTTTCAATCCATAAATGGATTTCTTTAATTTACACAACATGTGCTCATTGCCACTTTTTATGAAACCAACTGGTTGTGCCATATAGATGCACTCATCAAGACTTCCATTTAGAAAAGAGGTCTTGACATCCATTTGCCAGATCACATAATCGTAATGGGCCGCAATGGATAAGAGAATCCTTATTGATTTAAGCATGGCTACCGGCGAAAAAGTTTCCTCATAATTGATCCCTTCTTTTTGAGTAAACCCTTTTGCAACAATCCTAGCTTTAAAAGTTTGCACTTTTCCATCCACTCCTCTCTTTTTATTATAGATCCATCTACAACCTATGGGTTTGACTCCAGTAGGTGGTTCTACAAGATCCCAGACTTGATTGGAGTACATGGACTCCATTTCAGATATCATAGCATCAACCCATTTATCAGCATCTGCATCATGTAGTGCTTCGTCGTAATTAATAGGTTTTGTATTAGGCTCTTCAGGGATTCTATCATAAGATTCTCCCAAGAGTGAAAACCGGAGAGGTTTTCTAATAATTTTCCCACTACGACTAGTAACTACAGGTGGAGACTGATTTTTTTATTGAATCACATCATCATTTCCTGGAACTGAAGCCTCAATGTTATCCTCTACACCTTGCGGTGTTGGGATATCATTAACTTCTTCCTGGAGTTCAGGCTGCATAACAATTTTAGGTTGTTCAACAATCTGAGAGTGCTCAACAATCTGAGGTAGGTTTGGTTGAAAACGGACGTCATTTGACGTATTTCGGACTTAAAATGAGAATTTAGAGGTTTATGAAAAGTTGAAAGAAGATCATGTATTTTGAGACTTGATTCTATGTAAACGATGTTATTTTAGCCATTTGATCGCACGAGTAAGTCCGTAGGATGTTTTTGAGGTTGTGTGCATGTTTGGTTTGGAGCCCCGAGGGCTCAGGTGAGTTTCGAGTAGGGTCCAGGATGCCTTAGGCCTAAAAGACCATATGTTGCAGGTTTAGGAATAAGTGCAGGTCTCTGAACCCTCTGGCGCCGTCTGCGTGAAGACGCGTGCAGCCGCAGAGGGGACAGCGTGACCGCGGTCGCCTTTGCGCAGTCCGCAGTCCGCGGTGGGTGTTATGTGATCGCGGTCGGCCTGGTGCGGTCCGCACTAGGTAAGATCCGCAGGCCTTCAGAAGTCCGTGCATTCGCGGTCCTCCGTGCGCGGTCTGCGCGGGGCCTGTCAGAAAGGTATAAATAAGCATGACGTTCAGTTATTTTCCACTTTTCAAAAAAACCCAAAACCTAATTGGCGATTTTCCAAACAACTTTCCTTCTCCAAAACGATTGGTAAGTGATTTCTAACTTAATTACTTTAGTCCTTAACATCTTTTAACTTGATTTCAACTTCAATCAAAGATTTTCATAAATGGGAATTTGGGGTTTGGGTTAGAACCTAGATTTTCTAAAATTTTAGGAGTTGGACCTCAATTTGAGGTCCGATTTCAAAACAAATCATAGATATGAACTCGTGGGGGAATGGGTAATCGGGTTTTGATTCGAACATCGGGTTTTGACCACGTGGGCCCGGGGGCATTTTGGGAATTTTTGAACAAACTTTGGGAAATTCATTTTCATGCATTCAAATTGATTCAAGTAGCATTTGTTAATTCATTCAAGTAATTTGTGACTAGATTCGAGCAGTTTGGTTGTGAATTCGAGGGGTAAAGCTATTCTAGAGGATTGAGTTGAGTTTGGAGCATTCGAGGTAAGTGTTTGATCTAACTTTGGCTTGAGGGAATAGGATTAGGGTATTGTTTGCTAATTGCTAAATGTTGAGTACGATGTATAGGCATGGTGACGAGTATCTATACACCGGTGTCCAGCATGACCGTGGGTCCTTGTTTTTACTTATTCTGATATTGTTATGACTCCTCCACGTTAATTGATGAATTCTATGTAATATGAAGAGTATGGGGACTAATTATGAATTGTAAATTCTTTGGAGCGTTGGCTCGAACGGTAAAGAGACTATTGAGTAAGAAATGAAAGAAATAGAAAGAGATATGATTAGTCCCTTATCGGTATGGTTTGAGTATATTGATTATCTCCCTTGCCGGGATGTGAAAGTTATCGTTGTTGCTCCCTTGCCGGGATTTAGCTGTTTAATTGTGTTTTTCCCTTGCCGGGATGTTTCTTATTATTTTTCAATCCACTCGCCCCATTTGGTTGTGATTACTGTTTGGGTGAGGAAGAGTGATAATGCACGAAAGGTCATTCCGTGCCATGTTTTGATTATATTTGCACAAAGGGTCATTCCGTGCCATGTTTTGATTATATTTGCACGAAGGGTCATTCCGTGCCATGTTTTGATTATTTATGCACGAAGGAACATTCCGTGCTCTGATTTGATTACAATTGCACGAAGGATTATTCCGTGCCCTTATATGAGAGTTAGGTGAGGGAAAGCACGAAGGTTGATGCCGTGCACTTTATTTGATAGCTTTTGGTAAGGATGAGAGTAAAATCACAAAGGTTGATGTCGTGCAACTATTAAATTTTCCTTCTCTCATTAATTATTGTTATTGCATGGTTTCTTGCTTAAGTTGCTGACTTTATATCCGGACTGTACTTCTCCCATAGTATGCTCCCCTCCCCCTTAACTGTTTAATTTCTGTATTCTTTCCTTCTATTGTATATATATATATATATATTGAACTACCTAGATGGGTTCGGTAGTCCTTTCTAGCCTCGTCACTACTTCGCCGGGGTTAGGCCAGGCACTTACCAGCACATGGGGTCGATTGTGCTGATGCTACACTTTTGTGCTCTTTTTTACAGATCACGGTACTAGAGCAGCTTTTAGACCACAGCTGTAGGATATTGATCGGGAGCTGACTCAGTCCAGGGACTTACGAGGTAGCCTAGCTGGCGTTCGCAGGCCAAAGTCCCTTTCCATGTTTTCAGTTTGTTTCCATCATACCGAGACAGACATTTATGTATTTTCTATTCAGACTTGTTTGTAGCACTCTTTAGTAGTTCGTGAAATAGCGACACCAATCTTGGGTAGAGAAATATTAAACTTCCGCATTTTTGGTTTTTAGTTATCTATGTTTTAAAGACTTCCGCTTTTATTTAAATGACTCATTGTTATTATTATTGTTGGGTTGTTATCAAAAAAATTTAAATGCTTGGCTTGCCTAGCTCCGATAGTAGGCGCCATCACAACTCCCGATGGTGGAAAATTCGGGTCGTAAAAAGTTCGTATCAGAGCTCTAGGTTACATAGGTCTCGCTACTCACGGACAAACTTGGTAGAGTCTGAGGGGTCTGTACGGAGACGTTTGTATTTATCCCCTAGAGGCTACGGAGTTAGGAAAAGTTTCACTTTTGTTCTTTCTTGTCGTGTGATTTTGTTTCTCAAATACTGATTGTATTTCCACTCTGTTCTTTCGCAGATGGCGAGAACACGTGCTTCCTCTTCTACCGCGCAGCAGCCCGAGCCCCCAGCAGCAGCTTCTACGAGGGGCAGGGGGTGAGGCCGAGGCAGGGGCAGAGCTCAGCCCCGGGCAGTAGTCCCAGAGGTGGAGCCTCATATTGACTATGATGAGGAGGTTCCAGCCCCAACAGCTCCGGTGGGCCCAGCTCAGGTCCCAGGAGGGGTCATGGTCACCCTAGATCTTCAGGATGCTTTAGTCAGACTGACAGGCTTTATGGAGAGTGTCACTAGAGCGGGTTTGCTTCTAGTAGCACCAGCCACTTCTCAGGCTGGAGAAGGAGTTCAGACTCCTACTACACGTACTCCGGAGCAGGTAGCTCCCCGGGCTCATGTCCCAGTAGTTCAGCCAGCTGTGGCAGCTCAGCCAGGTATTACAGCCCAGACCGGCGATGGAGCGGCGATGTCCTCGGATGCTTTGTGGAGACTTGAAAGGTTCTCCAAGCTCTTCACCAGCACATTCAACGGTGCTTCATCAGAGGATCTACAGGATTTCTTATTCAGCTACCATGAGATCCTTCGGACCATGGGTATTGTGGAGACCAATGGGGTCGACTTCGCCACCTTTCGGCTTGCAAGATCCGCCAAGATTTGGTGGAGGGATTTTTGTTATCCAGACCAAAATCAATCAAATAAAGTGTATGATTTAGAGTTGGCGGCCATTGTTCATGCCTTAAAGATTTTGAGGCATTATTTATATGGTGTTACATGTGAGTTGTACACGGATCACAAGAGTCTTCAGTATCTATTCAAGCAGAAGGGGCTGAATATGAGGCAGAGAAGATGGTTGGAGCTGTTGAAATATTATGATGTTTTTATTTTGTATCACCCGGGGAAGTCCAACGTGGTAGCTGACGCATTGAGTAGGAAGTCTACCAGCATAGGTAGTCTTGCTTATATTTCGGTCAGCCAGAGACCGCTTGCTTTAGATATTCAGGCCTTGGCCAATCGATTTGTGAGGTTAGACATTTCTGAGCCTATCAGGGTGTTAGGTTGCACGGTCGCTCGTTCATCATTATTGGAGCGTATCCGTGATCGGTAGTTTGATGACCCCCATTTGTGTGTCCTGAGAGACACGGTGCAGCGGGGAGGTGCCACGAAGGTGACCTTAGACCGTGATGGTGTTTTGAGATTGCAGGGGCGAGTTTGTGTGCCCAATGTTGATGGTATTCGAGAGTCGATCTTAGTGGAGGCCCATAGTTCTCGGTATTTTATTCACCCGGGCGCCGCGAAGATGTATCACGACTTGCGGCAGCATTATTGGTGGCATAGGATGAAGAAAGATATTTTCGATTATGTGTTGTTAGCAGGTTAAGTATGAGCATCAGAGACCTAGTGGTTTGTTTCAGAGGATTGAGCTTCCCGAGTGGAAGTGGGAGAGCATTACCATGGACTTCGTTACCGGACTTCCGTTGACTCGGAAGAAGTTCGATGCGATATGGGTTATTGCTGATAGGTTGACCAAGTCAGCACATTTCATCCTTGTGGCCGTCTCCTATTCATCCGAGAGGTTAGCCGAGATTTATATTTGGGAGATTATTCGCCTTCACGGTGTGCCGATATCTATCATTTCGGATCGGGGTACGCAGTTTACCTCGCGATTTTGGAGAGCAGTTCAGCGGGAGTTGGACACCCAAGTTGAGTTGAGTATAGCATTTCATCCCCAGACGGACGTTCAGTTCGAGAGGACTATCCATATATTGGAGGATATGCTCCGAGCCTGTGTCATTAATTTTGGAGGCTCGTGGGACCAGTTTTTGCCCTTAGCAGAGTTTGCCTACAACAACAGCTACCAGTCCAGCATTCAGATGGCTCCATATGAGGCGTTGTATAGTAGGCGATGTCGGTCTCCAGTGGGATGGTTTGAACCGGGAGAGGCTCGGTTGTTGGGTACAGACTTAGTTCAGGAGGCCTTAGATAAGGTCAAGATCATTTAGGAGAGGCTTCGTTCAGCTCAGTCTAGGCAGAAGACTTAGCAGACCGTAAGGTTCGGGAAGTAGCTTTCATGGTGGGTGAGCGAGTATTGCTCCGAGTGTCACCTATGAAGGGCGTGATGAGGTTCGAGGAGAAGGGCAAGCTTAGCCCTAGATTCATTGGCCCGTTTGAGATTCTTGACCGAGTGGGAGAGGTGGCTTATAGGCTTGCATTTCCACCCAGCTTATCAGCCGTGCATCTAATTTTCCACGTGTCTATGCTTCGGAGATATCACGGTGATCCCATCCATGTGTTAGACTTCAGTACTGTCCAATTGGACAAGGATCTGTCCTATGAGGAGGAGCCGTTAGCCATTCTAGACCGGCAGGTTCGACAGTTGAGGTCGAAGAGTTTTCCTTCAGTGTGTGTCCAGTGGAGAGGTCAGCCTCCTGAGGCATCAACCTGGGAGTCCGAGTCTGATATGCGGAGCCGTTATCCTCATCTTTTCCCCGATGCAGGTACTTCTTTCTTTTGTCCACTCGAGGACGAACGGTTGTTTTAGAGGTAGGGATCAGCCAGTAGCCGATCGTCCTAGAGACATGGTTCAAGGAGGTGGGGCCCAACCCCGGTGTTATGTTTTGCCAGCCAGGGCAGAGGCTGAGTCTTCAGATTCTATTATTACAGGTATTATTTTGGTCTGTGATAGGGATGTTTCAGTGCTATTTGACCTGGGTCTACGTATTCGTATGTGTTGTCTTATTTTGCACCGTACCTGGCTATGCCTAGTGATACTTTGGGTATCCTTGTTTATGTATCTACACCGGTGGGTGATTCTATAGTGGTCGACCGAGTTCATCATTCCTGTGTGGTAGTGTTTGAGGGTCTTGAGACCCGTGTTGATTTATTGCTTTTAGACATGGTGGATTTCGACGTTATATTAGGGATAGATTGGTTGTCCCCGTATCATGCTATCTTGGATTGTCACGCCAAGACCGTGACCTTGGATTTACCATATTTGCCCCGATTAGAGTGGAGAGGGACCCCAGGACATGCCACCCGTAGTGTTATTTCATATGTAAAGTCTCGACGCATGGTCGAGAAGGGGTGTTTAGCTTATCTGGCGTATGTTTGTGATTCCAGCATAGAGGTTCCTTCTATTGATTCAGTTCCTATTGTTCGGGAGTTCCCCGAGGTTTTCCCTTCAAACCTGCCGGGTATGCCGCCCGACAGGGATATTGATTTCTGTATTGATCTGGCTCCGGGCAGGCAGCCCATTTCTATCCTGCCGTATCGCATGGCCCCGCCAGAGTTGAAGGAGTTAAAGGACCAGTTACAGAACTTGTTGGAGAAGGGTTTCATTAGACCAAGTTTTTCTCCTTGGGGTGCGCCGGTGTTTTTTGTAAAAAAGAAGGATGGTTCGATGGGAATGTGCATTGATTAACGGCAATGGAACAAGGTGGCGATCAAGAATAAGTATACGTTGCCGAGGATTGACGATTTGTTTGATTAGCTTTAGGTTGCAAGGGTGTTTTCGAAGATAGACTTGAGATCTGGCTACCACCAGTTGAGGATTAGGGAGTCCGATGTCCCTAAGACAGCATTCTGCACCTGGTATGGGCACTATAAGTTTTTGGTCATGTCATTTGGGTTGACCAATGCCCCAGCAGCATTCAGGGAGTTGATGAACCGGGTATTCAGGTTGTACTTGGACTTGTTCGTGATAGTTTTCATTGATAATATTTTGGTGTACTCCTGTAGCTAGGAGGAGTACGAGCAGCACCTCAGAATAGTTATTCAGACTTTGAAGGATAGCCAGTTATATGCTAAGCTCTCGAAGTACGAGTTCTGGTTGAGTTCGGTTGCATTTCTGGGTCACGTAGTATCAGCAGAGGGTATTCAGGTGGACGCGAAGAAGATAGAGGCAGTCAAGAAATGGCCTAGACCAGCTTCAGCGATAGAGATTCGGAGTTTCTTGGGGTTAGCAGGTTACTACCGTCGGTTTGTGGAGGGATTTTCATCCATCGCAGCCCCGATGACCAGATTGACCCAGAAGGTTGCTCAGTTAAGATGGTCGGATGAGTGTGAGGCGAACTTTCAGAAGCTCAAGACGGCTCTGACTACAGTGCCAGTGTTGGTTTTGCCCACAGGTTCAGGGCCTTACACCGTCTATTGTGATTCTTCCCGCATTGGGCTTGGAGCAGTGTTGATGCAGGATAGCAAGGTTATAGCTTATGTTTCGAGGCTGCTGAAAATTCACGAGAAGAACTATCTGGTGCATGATTTAGAGTTGGCGTCCATTGTTCATGCCTTAAAGATTTTGAGGCATTATTTATATGGTGTGACGTGTGAGGTGTACACCGATCACAAGAGTCTTCAGTATCTGTTCAAGCAGAAGGAGCTGAATGTGAGGCAGAGGAGATGGTTGGAGTTGTTGAAAGATTATGATGTTACTATTTTTTATCACCCGGGGAAGGCCAACGTGGTAGCCGACGCATTGAGCAGGAAGTCTACCAGCATAGGTAGTCTTTCTTATATTGCGGTCAGCCAGAGACCGCTTGCTTTAGATATTCAGGCCTTGGCCAATCGATTTGTGAGGTTAGACATTTCTGAGCCTATCAGGGTGTTAGCTTGCACGGTCGCTCGTTCATCATTATTGGAGCGTATCCGGTATCGGCAGTTTGATGACCCCCATTTGTGTGTCCTGAGAGACACGGTGCAGCGGGGAGGTGCCATGAAGGTGACCTTAGACCGTGATGGTGTTTTGAGATTGCAGGGGCGAGTTTGTGTGCCCAATGTTGATGGTATTCGAGAGTCGATCTTAGCGGAGGCCCATAGTTCTCGGTATTTTATTCACCCGGGCGCAGCGAAGATGTATCAGGACTTGCGGCAGCATTATTGGTGGCATAGGATGAAGAAAGATATTGTCGCATATGTGGCACGATGTTTGAACTGTCAGCAGGTTAAGTATGAGCATCAGAGACCTGGTGGTTTGTTTTAGAGGATTGAGCTTCCCGAGTTGGAGTGGGAGAGGATTACCATGGACTTCGTTACCGGACTTCCGTTGACTCGGAAGAAGTTAGATGCGATATGGGTTATTGTTGATAGGCTGACCATGTCAGCACATTTCATCCCTGTGGCAGTCTCCTATTCATCCGAGAGGTTAGTCGAGATTTATATTCGAGAGATTGTTTGCCTTCACGGTGTGCCGGTATCTATCATTTCGGATCGGGGTACGCAGTTTACCTCACGATTCTGGAGAGCAGTTCAGCGGGAGTTGGGCACCCAAGTTGAGTTGAGTACAACATTTCATCCCCAGGCGGACGGTCAGTCTGAGAGGACTATCCAGATATTGGAGGATATGCTCCGAGCCTGTGCCATTGATTTTGGAGGCTCGTGGGACCAATTTTTGCCCTTAGCAGAGTTCGCCTATAACAACAGCTACCAGTCCAGCATTCAGATGTCTCCATATAAGGCATTGTATGGTAGGCGATGTCGGTCTCCAGTGGGATGGTTTGAACCAGGAGAGGCTCGATTTTTGGGAACAGACTTAGTTCAGGAGGCCTTAGATAAGGTCAAGATCATTCAAGAGAGGCTTCGTTCAGCTCAGTCTAGGCAGAAGACTTATGCAGACCGTAAGGTCCGAGATGTAGCTTTCATGGTGGGTGAGCGGGTATTGCTCCGAGTGTCTCCTATGAAGGGCGTGATGAGGTTCGGGAAGAAGGGCAAGCTTAGCCCTAGATTCATTGGCCCGTTTAAGATTCTTGACCGAGTTGGAGAGGTAGCTTATAGGCTTGCATTGCCACCCAGCTTATCAGCCGTGCATCCAATTTTCCACGTGTCTATGCTTCGGAGGTATCACGCTGATCCCACCCATGTGTTAGACTTCAGTACTGTCCAATTGGACAAGGATCTATCCTATAAGGAGGAGCCGGTAGCCATTTTAGACCGGCAAATTTAATAGTTGAGGTCGATGAGTTTTCCTTCAGTGCGTGTCCAGTGGAGAGGTCAGCCTCTTGAGGTATCGACCTAGGAGTCCGAGTCTGATATGCAGAGCCGTTATCCTCATCTTTTCCCCGATGCAGGTACTTCTCTCTTTTGTCTGTTCGAGGACGAACGGTTATTTTAGAGGTAGGGGTCAGCCAGTAACCGATCGTCCCAGAGACATGGTTCTGGGAGATGGGGCCCAACCCCAGTGTTATGCTTTGCCAGCCAGGCCAGAGGCTGAGTCTTCAGATTCTGTTATTACATGTACTATTCTGGTCTGTGATAGGGATGCTTCAGTGCTATTTGACCCTGGGTCTACGTATTCATATGTGTCGTCTTATTTTGCACCCTACCTGGCTATGCCTAGTGATGCTTTGGGTATCCCTGTTTATGTATCTACACCGGTGGGTGATTCTATAGTGGTCGACCGAGTTCATCATTCCTGTATGGTATTGTTTGAGGGTCTTGAGACCCGTGTTAATTTATTTCTTTTCGACATGGTGGATTTCGACGTTATATTAGGGATGGATTGGTCGTCCCCATATCATGCTATCTTGGATTGTCACACCAAGACCGTGACCTTGGCTTTATCAGATTTGCCCCGATTGGAGAGGAGAGGGACCCCAGAACATGCCACCCGTAGTTATTTCATACGTAAAGTCTTGACGCATGGTCGAGAAGGGGTGTTTAGCTTATCTGGCGTATGTTGCGATACCAGTATAGAGGTTCCTTCTATTGATTCTATTCATATTGTTCGGGAGTTCCCCGAGATTTTCCCTTCAGACCTGCCGAGTATGCCGCCCGACAGGGATATTGATTTCTGTATTGATCTGGCTCCGGGCACGCAGCCCATTTCTATCTCGTCGTATCGCATGGCCCTGCCAGAGTTGAAGGAGTTAAAGGACCAATTGCAGGACTTGTTGGAGAAGGGTTTCATTAGACCCAGTGTTTCTCTTGGGGTGCGTCGGTGTTGTTTGTAAAGAAGAAGGATGGTTCGATGAGAATGCGCATTGATTACCGGCAATGGAACAAGGTGACGATCAAGAATAAGTATCTATTGCCGAGGATTGACGATTTGTTCGACCAGCTTCAGGGTGCGAGGGTGTTTTCGAAGATAGACTTGAGATCTGGCTACCACCAGTTGAGGATTAGGGTGTCTGATGTCCCTAAGACAGTATTCTGCACCCGGTATGGGCACTATGAGTTTTTGGTCATGCCATTTGGGTTGACCAATGCCCCAGCAGCATTCATGGAGTTGATGAACCGGGTATTCAGGCCGTACTTGGACTTGTTCATGATAGTCTTCATTGATGACATTTTGGTGTACTCTCGTAACCAGGAGGAGCACGAGCAGCACCTCAGAGTAGTTCTTCAGACGTTGAAGGATAGCCAATTATATGCTAAGTTCTCGAAGTGCGAGTTCTGGTTGAGTTCGGTTGCATTTCTGGGTCACGTTGTATCAGCAGCGGGTATTCAGGTGGACCCGAAGAAGATAGAGGCAGTCAAGAACTGGCCTAGACCAGCTTCAGCGATAGCGATTCAGAGTTTCTTGGGGTTAACAGGTTACTACCATCGGTTTGTGGAGAGATTTTCATCCATCGCAGCCCCGATGACCAGATTGACCCAGAAGGGTGCTCGGTTCAGATGGTCGGATGAGTGCAAGGCAAGCTGAGCTTTCAGAAGCTCAAGACGGCTCTGACTACGGTTCCAGTGTTGGTTTTGCCCACAGGTTCAGGGCCTTACACCGTCTATTGTGATGCTTCCCGCATTGGGCTTGGCGCAGTGTTGATGCAGGATGGAAAGGTTATAGCTTATACTTCGAGGTAGCTAAAAATTCACGAGAAGAACTATCCGGTGCTTGATTTAGAGTTGGCGGCCATTATTCATGCCTTAAAGATTTGGAGGCATTATTTATATGGTGTTACGTGTGAGGTGTGCACGGATCACAAGAGTCTTCAGTATCCGTTCAAGAAGAAGGAGCTGAATGTGAGGCAGAGGAGATGGTTGGAGCTGTTGAAAGATTATGATTTTACTATTTTGTATCTCCCGGGGAAGTCCAACATGGTGGCCGACGCATTGAGCAGCAAGTCTGCCAGCATGGGTAGTCTTGCTTATATTCTGGTCAGCCAGAGACCGCTTGCTTTAGATATTCAGGCCTTGGCCAATCGATTTGTGAGGTTAGATATTTCTGAGCCTAGCAGGGTGTTAGCTTGCATGGTCGCTCGTTCATTATTATTGGAGCGTATCCGTGATCGGCAATTTGATGACCCCCATTTGTGTGTCCTGAGAGACACAGTGCAGCGGGGAGGTGCCACGAAGGTGACCTTAGACCGTGATGGTGTTTTGAGATTGCAGGGGAGAGTTTGTGTGCCCAATGTTGATGGTATTCGAGAGTCGATCTTAGTGGAGGTCCATAGTTCTCGGTATTCTATTCACCCGGGCGACGCGGAGATGTATCAGGACTTGCAGCAGCATTATTGGTGGCATAGGATGAAGAAAGATATTGTCGCATATGTGGCACGATGTTTGAACTGTCAGCAGGTTAAGTATGAGCATCAAAGACTTAGTGGTTTGTTTCAGATGATTGAGCTTCCCGAGTGGAAGTGGGAGAGGATTACCATGGACTTCGTTACCGGACTTCCGTTGACTCGGAAGAAGGTCGATGCGATATGGGTTATTGTTGATAGGCTGGCCAAGTCAGCATATTTCATCCCTGTGGCAGTCTCCTATTCATCCGAGAGGTTAGACGAGATTTATATTCGGAAGATTGTTCGCCTTCACGGTGTGCCGGTATCTATCATTTTGGATTGGGGTACGCAGTTTACCTCGCGATTCTGGAGAGCAGTTCAGCGGGAGTTGGGCACCCAAGTTGAGTTGAGTACAGCATTTCATCCCCAGACGGACGGTCAGTCCGAGAGGACTATCCAGATATTAGAAGATATGCTCCGAGCCTGTGTCATTGATTTTGGAGGCACGTGGGACCAGTTTTTGCCCTTAGTAGAGTTTGCCTACAACAACAGCTACCAATCCAGCATTCAGATGGCTCCATATGAGGCGTTGTATAGTAAGCGATGTCGGTCTCTAGTGGGATGAATTGAACCGGGAGAGGCTCGGTTGTTGGGTACAGACCTAGTTCAGGAGGCCTTATATAAGGTCAAGATCATTCAGGAGAGGCTTCGTTCAGCTCAGTCCAGGCAGAAGACTTATGCAGACCGTAAGGTCCGAGATGTAGCTTTCATGGTGGGTGAGCGGTTATTGCTCCGAGTGTCGCCTATGAAGGGCGTGATAAGGTTCGGGAAGAAGGGCAAGCTTACCCCTAGATTCATTGGCCCGTTTGAGATTCTTGACCGAGTGGGAGAGGTGGCTTATAGGCTTGCATTGCCACCCAGCTTATCAGTCGTGCATCCAATTTTCCACCTTTCTATGCTTCGGAGGTATCACGGTGATCCCACCCATGTGTTAGACTTCAGTACTGTCCAATTGGACAAGGATCTTTCCTATGAGGAGGAGCCGGAAGCCATTCTAGACCGGCAAGTTCGACAGTTGAGGTCGAAGAGTTTTCCTTCAGTGTGTGTCCATTGGAGAGGTCAGCCTCCTGAGGTATCGACCTGGGAGTCCGAGTCTGATATGCGGAGCCGTTATCCTCATCTTTTCCCCGACGCAGGTACTTCTTTCTTTTGTCTGTTCGAGGACGAACGGTTGTTTTAGAGGTGGAGAATGTGACGACCCAAAGGGTCATCACCTATATTCCTACTCACTCTATACTTTTGAGGCCGTGAAAACCTCACTTGGGGATTGCCTCGACTTGTGTGTATGCAGTCCGGGCGCATTGCCGGAAAGTTTAAATGTGAATTTGTGATAAAAAATAATAAATTCTGATGTTTTAATTGATTAAGTTTGACTCCAGTCAATATTTTGGGCAAACGGACCCGGGCTCGTGATTCGACAGTCCCGAAGTGTCCGTAGAAAAATATGAGACTTGGGTGTGTGCACGGAATCAAATTCCGAGGTCCCAAGTCCGAGAAATGAATTTTCTTTGTGAAACAGTTTTCTGAAAATAATTAAGGAAATTGGAAAAAGGAAATAGATCAGAAAACTAAGGTATCGGGCTCGTATTTTGGTTCCGACGCCCGATACGAGTCTTATATATATGTTAAGTGCTTTCTGTAAAATTTGGTTGAAAACGGACGTCATTTGACGTGTTTCGGACTTAAAATGAGAAATTAGAGGTTTATGAAAAGTTGAAAGAAGATCATGTGTTTTCAGACTTGATTCTATGTAAACGATGTTATTTTAGCCATTTGATCTCACGAGTAAGTCCGTAGGATGTTTTTGAGGTTGTGTGCATGTTTGGTTTGGAGCCCCGAGGGATCGAGTGAGTTTCCAGTAGGGTCCGGGATACCTTAGGCCTAAAAGACCAGATGTTGTAGGTTCATGAATAAGTGCAAGTCTCTGAACCCTCTGGCGCGGTCCGCGTGAAGACGCGTGCGGCCATAGAGGGGCTAGCGCGACCGCGGTCGCCTTTGCGTGGTCCACGGTCCGCGGTGGGTATTGTGCGATCGCGGTCGGCCTGGTGCGGTCCGCACTAGGTAAGACCCGCAGGTCATCAGAAGTCTGTGCGGCCGCGGTCCTCCGTGCGCGGTCCGCGCGGGGTCTGTCAGAAAGGTATAAATAAGCGTGATTTTCAGTTATTTTCCACTTTTCAAAAAAACCCAAAACCTAATACGCGATTTTCCAAACAACTTTCCTTCTCCAAAACTATTGGTAAGTGATTTCTAACTTAATTTCTTTAGTCCTTAACATCTTTTAACATGATTTCAACTTCAATAAAGGATTTTCATAAATGGGAATTTGGGGTTTGGGTTAGAACCTAGGTTTTCTAAAATTTTAGGAGTTGGACCTCAATTTGAGGTCCGATTTCAAAACAAATCATTGATACAAACTCGTGGGGGAATGGGTAATCGGGTTTTGGTTCGAACCTCGGGTTTTGACCACGTGGGCCTGGGGGCATTTTGGGAATTTTTTAACAAACTTTGGGAAATTCATTTTCATGCATTCAAATTGATTCAAGTAGCATTTGTTAATTCATTCAAGTAATTTGTGACTAGATTCGAGCGGTTTGGTGGTGAATTCAAGGGGTAAAGCTATTCTAGAGGATTGAGTTGAGTTTGGAGCATTCGAGGTAAGTGTTTGATCTAACTTTGGCTTGAGGGAATAGGATTAGGGTGTTGTTTGCTAATTGCTAAATGTTGAGTACGGTGTATAGGCATGGTGACGAGTATCTATACACCGGTGTCTAGCATGACCGTGGGTCCTTGTTTGTACTTATTCTGATATTGTTATGACTCTTCCACGTTAATTGATGAATTCTATGTAATATGAAGAGTATGGGGACTAATTATGAATTGTAAATTCTTTGGAGCGTTGGCTCGAACGGTAAAGAGACTATTGAGTAAGAAATGAAAGAAATAGAAAGAGATATGATTAATCCCTTGCCGGGATGGTTTGAGTATATTGATTATCTCCCTTGCCGGGATGTGAAAGTTATCGTTGTTGCTCTCTTGCCGGGATTTAGCTGTTTACTTGTGTTATTCCCTTGTCGGGACGTTTCTTATTATTTGTCTATCCTCTCGTCCCGTTTGGTTGTGATTATTGTTTGGGTGAGGAAGAGTGATAATGCACGAAAGGTCATTCCGTGTCATGTTTTGATTATATTTGCACGAAGGGTCATTCCGTGCCACGTTTGATTATATTTGCACGAAGGGTCACTCCGTGCCATGTTTTGATTATATTTGCACGAAGGGTCATTCCGTGCCATGTTTTGATTATTTATGCACGAAGGAACATTCCGTGCTCTGATTTGATTACAATTGCACGAAGGATTATTCCGTGCCATGATATGAGAGTTAGTTGAGGGAAAGGACGAAGGTTGATGTCGTGCACTTTATTTGATTGCTTTTGGTGAGGATGAGAGTAAAAGGATAAAGGTTGATGTCGTGCAACTGTTAAATTTTCCTGCTCTCATTAATTATTGTTATTGCACAGTTTATTGCTTAAATTGCTGACTTTATATCCGGACTGTACTTCTCCCATATTATGCTCCCCTCCCCCCTAACTGTTTAATTTCTGTATTCTTTTCTTTTATTACATATATATATATATATATTGAACTGCACAGATTGGTTCTGTAGTCCTGTCTAGTCCCGTCACTACTACGCCGGGGTTAGGCCAGGCACTTACCAGCACATGGGGTCGGTTGTGTTGATGCTACACTTCTGTGCTCTTTTGTATAGATCACGGTACCGGAGCAGCTTTTAGACCACAGCAGTAGGATATTGATCGGGAGCTGACTCAGTCCAGGAACTTACGAGGTAGCCTAGCTGGCGTTCGCAGGACAAAGTCCCTTTCCATATTTTCAGTTTGTTTCCATCATACCGAGACAGACATTTATGTATTTTCTATTCAGACTTGTTTGTAGCACTCTTTAGTAGTTCGTGAGATAGCGACGCCAGTCTTGGGTAGAGAAATATTAAACTTCCGCATTTTGGGTTTTCAGTTATCTATGTTTTAAAGACTTCTGCTTTTATTTAAATGACTCGTTATTATTATTATTATTGGGTTGTTGTCAGAAAATGTTTAAATGCTTGGCTTGCCTAACTCCGATAGTAGGCGCGATCACGACTCCCGATGGTGGGAAATCCGGGTCGTGACAAAAACCAATATCGGTGCCGTAGTCAGAGCTATCTTGAGCTTCTGAAAGCTCGTCTCACACTCATCTGACCATCTGAACTGGGCACCCTTCTGGGTCAATCTGGTCATCAGGGCTGCTATGGATGAAAATCCCTCCACGAACCGACGGTAATAACTTGCTAACCCCAAGAAACTCCGAATTTCAGTAGTTGATGCTGGTCGAGGCCAGTTCTCTACTGCCTCAACCTTCCTCGGGTCCACCTGAATACCCTCTGCTGATACGACATGACCCAGAAATACATCCGAGCTCAACCAGAACTCACACTTTGAGAACTTAGCATATAACTGACTATCCTTCAGAGTCTGAAGAACCACTCTGAGGTGCTGCTCGTGCTCCTCCTGGCTGTGGGAGTACACCAGAATATCATCAATAAAGACTATCATGAACAAGTCCAAGTAAGGCCTGAACACTCGGTTCATCAACTCCATAAATGTTGCTGGGGCATTGGTCAACCCAAAAGACATGACCAAAAACTCATAATGCCCATACGAGTACGAAATGCTGTCTTAGGGACATCAGAAGCCCTAATCCTCGGCTGATGGTAGCCAGATCTCAAGTCTATCTTTGAAAACACCTTCGCACCCTGAAGCTGGTCAAACAAATCATCAATCCTCGGCAGTGGATACTTGTTATTTATCATCACTTTGTTCAATTATCGGTAATCAATGCACATCCTCATCGATCCATCACTTTTCTTCACAAATAACACCAGCGCACCCCAAGGAGAAACATTAGGCCTGATAAAACCCTTCTCTAGCAAATCTTGCAATTGGTCCTTTAACTCCTTCAACTTTGGCAGGGCCATGCGATACGGCGGAATAGAAATAGGTTGCATGCCTGGGGCCAGATCAATACAGAAATCAATATCCCTGTCGGGTGGCATACCCGGCAGGTCTGAAGGGAAAACCTCGGGGAACTCTCGAACAATAGGAATAGAATCAATAGAAGGAACCTCTATGCTGGAATCGCGAACATACATCAGATAGGCTAAACACCCCTTTTCGACCATACGACGAGCCTTCACATATGAAATAACACTGCGGGTGGCATTCCCTGGGGTCCCTCTCCACTCCAATTGGGGCAAATCTGGCAAAGCTAAGGTCACGATCTTGGCGTGACAATCCAAGATAGCATGATACGGGGACAACCAATCCATCCGTAATATAACGTCGAAGTCCACCATATATAAGAGTAACAAATCAACACGGGTCTCAAGACCCTCAAACACTACCACACAGGAACTATGAACTCGGTCGACCACTATAGAATCACCCACCGGTGTAGATACATAAACAGAAATACCTAAAGCATCACTAGGCATAGCTAGGTAGGGTGCAAAATAGGACGACACATATGAATACATAGACCCAGGGTCAAATAGCACTGAAGCATCCCTATCACATACCAGAATAGTACCTGTAATAACAGCATCTGATGACTCACCCTTTGGCCTGGCTGGCAAAGCATAACACCGGGGTTGGGGCCCACCTCCCAGAACCATGTCTCTGGGACGATCGGCTACTAGCTGACCCCTACCTCTGCCGGTCCGAGCTCTACCTCTACGGTCTCTACCTCTACCTCTATGATCCCAACCCCCGTTTTTGGCTGGCTGGGCAAGCTGTGGATCACCTGGTGCCTGAATCCTGGGGCGAGAACCATGCTGTTGAGAACTACCCGAGGCTCTAGGGCAAAATCTGACAATGTGACTCGGGTCACCGCAACCATAACAAGCCCTCGGCTGCTGAGACTGTTGGCCCTTTTGACCTGAATGTCCTCCCCGGAAGCTCTAAAGTAGCGGTGCACTGATGGACTGCTGATCAGAATCATGCGGTTGAGAACCACCACCGCCTGGAGTACCTGAGAGACCTGAAGGGCTGGCTGAAAGGGTCTCGGTGAATGGCCTCTACCATAAGAGTCACTACCTCCAGACGAGGTACCACTAAACCTACCAGAATGATAAGGCCTCTTATCCGACACATGACCACTTCTCCGTGCAAGAGCCATCTCAACTCGACGGGCCACATTGGCCGCCTCCTGAAAAGAAATCTCACTACCGGCCCCCATAGCCATCTGGAGATGGATCAGCTGAATCAATCCATCAATAAACCTCCGCACCCTCTCTCGCTCTGTGGGGAGTATAACAATAGCATGGCGTGCCAAATCAATGAATCGAGTCTCATACTGTGTGACTGTCATGGAGCCCTACTGGAGGCACTCGAACTGCCTGCGAAGTGCCTCTCGCTGAGTAACTGGGAAAAAATTCTCCAAAAACAACTCTGCAAACTGATCCCATGTCAATGATGGTGACCTTGCTGGTCCGGATAAACAACAATCCCTCCACCAAGTCTTGTCGGATCCTGAAAGTTGAAAGGTGGTGAAGTCGACCCCATTAGTCTCTACAATACCCATAGTCCGAAGGATCTCATGGCAGCTGAATAAGAAATCATGTGGATCCTGTGATGAAGTACCGTTGAATGTGGTGGCGAAGAGCTTGGAAAACCTATCAAGTCTCCACAAAGCATCTGAAGACATAGTTGCTCTATCGTCGACCGGGGTCACAATACCTGGCTGAGCTACCACAGCTGACTGAACCACTGGAATATGAGCCTGGGGAGCTACCTGCTCTGGAGTACGTGTAGCAGGAGTCTGAACTCCTCCCCCATCCTGAGAAGTGGCTGGTGCTACTGGAAACAAACCCGCTCTAGTGACGCTCTCCATAAAGCCTGCCAGTCTGACCAAAGCGTCCTGAAGATTTGGGGTGACCATGAACTCTCCTGGGACCTAAGCTGGGCCCACCGGAGCTGCTGGGGCTGGAACCTCCTCATCATAATCAATATGAGGCTCCACCTCTGGGACTGCTGCCCGGGGCTGAGCTCTAAACCTGCCTCGACCTCTGCCCCTCGTAGGAACTGCTGCTGGGGGCTCGGGCTGCTGCGTGGTAGAAAAGGAAGCACGTGTTCTCGCCATCTGCGAAAGAACAGAGTATAAAGACAATCAGTGTTTGAGAAACAAAATCGCACGACAAGAAAGAACAAAAGTGAGATTTTCCTAACTCTGTAGCCTCTAGGGGATAAATATAGACGTCTCTGTACCGATCCCTCAGACTCTACCAAGTTTGTCCATGAGTAGCGAGACCTATGTAACCTAGAGCTCTGATACCAACTTGTCACGACCCGGATTTTCCACCATCGGGAGTCGTGATGGCGCCTACTAATAGGAGCTAGGCAAGCCAATTAACTTAACACTTCTCTTAACAACATTAACCATACAAGGAAAGATGAGTCAATTAACATAAAAGCGGAAGTCTTAAAAGCATAGATAACTGAAAATCAAAATGCTGAAGTTTAACATTTCTCTACCCAAGACTGGTGTCAATAACTCACGAACTACTAAAGAGTGTTAAAAATAAGTCTGAATAGAAGTACATCAATTTTTGTCTCGGTACAAGGAAAACAAACTAATAACATAGAAGGGACTCCAACCTGCGGACGCCAGCTAGGCTACCTCGCAAGTCCCTGGACTGAAGTCAGCTCTCAATCAACTACTACTGTGGTCCAAAAGCTGCTCCGGTACCGTGATCTGTGCAAAAGAGCACAGAAGTGTAACATCAGCACAACCGACCCCATGTGCTGGTAAGTGCCTGGCCTAACCCTGGCGAAGTAGTGATGAGGCTAGATAGGACTACCAAACCAACCTATGCAGTTCAATACATATATATGCAATAAAAGGAAAGAACACAGAAATTAAACAGTCAAGAGGGAGGGGAGCATACTATGGGAGAAGTACAGTCCGGATATAAGTCAGCAATTTAAGCAAGAAACCGTGCAATAACAATAATTAATGAGAACAGGAAAATTAACAGTTGCACGGCATCAACCTTCGTGCTTTTACTCTCATTCTCACCAAAACCCATCAATAAAGTGCACGGCATCAACCTTCGGCACGGAATATCCCTTCGTGCAATTTTAATCAAGTCAGGGCACGGAATGTCCCTTCGTGCATAAATAATCAAAACATGGCACGGAATGACCCTTCGTGCAAATATAACCAAACATGGCACGGAATGACCCTGCATGCAAATATAATCAAACATGGCACGGAATGACCCTTCGTGCATAATCACTCTTCCTCACCCAAATAGTAATCACAACCAAACGGGGCGAGGGGATAGACAATTAATAAGAAACGTCCCGGCAAGGGAAAAACACAATTAAACAGCTAAATCCTGGCAAGGGAGCAACAATAATAACCTTCACATCCCGGCAAGGGAGATAATCAATATATTCAAACCATCCTGGCAAGGGATTAATCATATTTCTTTCTGTTTCCTTCACTTCTTATTCAATAGTCTCTTTATTGTTCGAGCCGACGCTCCATAGAATTTACAATTCATAATTAGTCCCCATACTCTTTACATTACATAGAATTCATCAACTAACATGGAAGAGTCATAACAATACCAGAATAAGTACAAACAAGGACCCACGGTCATACTGGACACCGGTGTATAGATACTCGTCACCATGCCTATACACAGTACTCAACATTTAGCAATTAGCAAACAACACTCTAATCCTATTCACTCAATCCTCTAGTATAGCTCTACCCCTCGAATTCACCACAAAACCGCTCGAATCTAGTCACAAATTACTTGAATGTATCTACAAATGCTAATTGAATCAATTTGAATGCATGAAAATGAATTTTCCAAAGTTTTACTCAAAATTTCCCAAAATGCCCCCAGGCCCACGTTGTCAAAAATCGAGGTTCGGACCAAAACCCGGTTACCCAGTCCCCCACGAGTTCATATCTATGATTTGTTTTGAAATCGGACCTCAAATTGAGGTCCAAATCCTCAAAACCTAGGTTTTACCCAAAATCCCCATTTTCACCCATGAAAAACATTGATTTTAAGATGAAAACATTATAAATGATGTTAAAGATTGAATAAATTGAGTGAAAATTGACTTACAAATGATTTGGAGAAGATAGATTTCTTGGAAAATCGCCTATGGAGTTTGTGTTTTGAAAGAGTGAAGAAAAGGGGTCAAAAATTCGTCTAAGTATGAAATTGCTGGGTCTCAGATGTGGGAAATGCGAACTTGGGTTCGCAATGCAGGTCTGGGAAATGCAAAGTCAAGTTCGCATTTGCGAACTCTGAAGGATATTGCGATGTTCGCATTTGCGAGGGAATATGTCGCATTTGCGACGGCTCACTATCGCATTTGCGGACAACTGTTCGCATTTGCGAAGGAAGCTGCCCAGGTGAAGTCTCGCATTTGCGATAAAATGCTCGCAATTGCGAGCTCGCATTTGCGAGTGCTGGCTTCACAATTGCGAAGCCTGCATAACTGAAGAACACCAGATCTTTCAAAAGTGAGAAATGCAATCCGATGCCAATCCAAAACTCACCCGAGCCCTTGGGGATCCAAACCAAATATGCACACAACCTCACAAACATCCTACGGACTTACTCGTGCGATAAAATTGCCAAAATAACATCATATACATAGAATCAAGACTCAAATCACAGGATTTCTTCCAACTTTTCATAAAAACACAAATATTTCCATTTTTAAGTCCGAAACACGTCAAATGACGTCCGTTTTGAACCAAACTTTATAGATAGTGCTTAAACCATAAATAAGACTTGTACTGGGCATCGGAACCAAAATACGAACCCGATACCATAGTCTTTTAATCAATTTTTATTTCCATTTTCCTTAAAATTTTCAGAAAAACAATTTCACAGAAAGATTCTTTTCTCGGGCTCTAGACCTCGGCTTTTGACTCCGGGCACATGCCCGAGTCCCATATTTTTCTACGGACCCTCCGGGACAGTCAAATCACGGGTCCGGGTTCGTTTACCAAAAATGTTGACCCGAAGTCAACTTTAATTATTCTAAAGCCACATTTTGAAATTTTTCACAGAATTTAACATATAATCTTTCCAGCTACACGCCCGGATTGCGCATGCAAATCGAGGCATGTAAAAATGAGGTTTTCAAGGCCGCAGAAGCACGGGATGAAGGAGAAAATAGGTGATGGCCCTTTGGGTCGTCACAGCACCACCAGGTACCAGAACCTTTTGAGCCTTATTCTTTTTCTTATTGCCTTTCGACCTAGAAACCGAAGCTTTCTCAACATTGATTACCACAACTGGAGCTTGTTGTTTGATAATAGATTCTGCCGCTTGCAGCTCATTCAACAATTTTGCTAGTGACAAATCCATTTTGTTCATATTATAGTTCAAGCAAAACTGTTAAAAACTGTCAGGCAGAGTCTGCAAGACCATCTCAACTTGAGACTCCTTATCAATCACAGCTCCAAGGACCTACAGTCCATTCAGAAGACTCATCATCTTCAGAACATGGTCCCTGACCGATGATCCTTCAGCCATCTTAGTGTTGAAAAGGGCTTTCATGGTTGTCTGCTTAGCTGCACGATTTTGCTCACCGAACATCTCTTTGAGACTTTCAAACACATCATAAGCAGACCCCATAGACTGATGTTGATGTTGCTAAACATTTGCCATAGAGGCAAGAATGTAATATCGCGCCATCTCATCAGCCTTAACCTATTTGTCATAGGCCTTAACCTGATCATCAGTAGCATTTTCAAGTTTTTTCTGGGCACTCCTCAGTGATTACAAATTTCTAACCTTCAGCAGTTAGGACAATATCAAGGTTCCTTTTCCAGTCAACATAATTCGGTCCTTCTAACTTGTTTTGGTTCAAAATTGGGGTAAGTGGGTTGAATGAAGACATGGTTAATCTGGGAGATATTCACATTAAATAGATCATTAGTTATGTATTAAGAATGATTAAATTCAAAACAACACATTACACATATAGTTAGATTCGTTAGGGAAACTTGACTATTCATGCAAAATATATGAGTGACGTAAGATATTAATCCCATAAATTTAAACAGGACCAACTCAGATGGAGAGTAAACTCTTAATTTAAGATAGGTAAATATCACTTTTATAAACTCTAGTTTCATTCAATCAGCATGTAACTTAATTGGAGAGTTAATACAAGTAATGAAATAACTAGAGGCAAAACTACAGTAATCATCTATAATGAATTTATCCGATGTGGAAGAAGACCTATGTCAATATATAAATTCATTATATTACTGTAAAACATGATTGAAAACATTGGGAATTGAACCCTACCATCATAGATTTCTATTAAGATATTTTTTTTAATTAAAAAATATTCTAGAAAATAGAAAAAAGGCTAAAACTCCATCTAAACAACCCCGAATGCCCAAAAAATGATGTACATCATCAGCATGCTAAACCTGGTGAGAATAATATCAATATAAAGTGCTTGGGACAAGGCTAATATCCTTTGCTTGCGATCTCGCATAAGCTTGATCCCAAGGATATGTGCTGCATTTCCCAAGTCTTTCATATCGAAACGTGAGGACACTACCAGAAAATGGACTTCTGACAACATTTGTTATAGCAACGGTTGAAGAACTGTTGCCATAGAATAGCTATGGTAACGGTTGCAACCGTTACAATAGCATTTAGGTGATACCAGCACACTTAAGTTATACAACCGTTGCAATTGTAAATTAACTATTGCCATAGATTAATCTGGCGCAACGGTTATATAAACCGTCCTAATAAATTTATCTGCTGGAACGCTTTTATTGTACAAAATTCTATTGGAACGATTAGTTTTTCCCTCCTTATTTCCCCCCCTAAATTTTGTTAAACCCACCATAATCCCCTATTTATTTTATTTTTGACTTATTTTAATAATGAATATTATGTAAAAAGACAGTTTTTGCCCTTTCACTGTTAAAGTTTCCATATAACCTAATACCCCAAATTAAGAACAAGTACGTCTTCTTCGATAGACATTGCCATTCGTTTATATCTTCCATAGCTTTTACATTATCACTCCTGCTCATAATAACGCTCTATCTCCAAAAATCTTCCTCTCTTGCACTCTCTGAACTTGGCTTAATCGGTTTGTACACAGAAGTTTTGTTGATTTAGTGGGTGTGGTTAAATTTTTGGTATCGTGAAGGGGGTGGCGAAATTTTGAGGCATCTGAGCAAATTTTCTCAAAATAGGTGCTCTCCCCAAATCCCTAAATCCAACAGCAGTGATTTTAGCCATGTAAGTTATTTTGATGCCTTTTTTTAACTCTTCAATCTATCCATGGAGGTTGTCTAATTGCTCTAGGGCTGGTGTATTTATATTTATATCGATTGCTGTAGGATTGCTCTAGGGCTGTGAATCTAAAAATTTTCTTGTTCTTTTGTTTTTTTTTTTAAATTTTGTGGTGTCAAACCAGTTATTTTTTGGTGAAACAATGTTTGCTCTCATTTTGAGCATTTAAATGCAGTCCTGTAGAAGATATTGTTTCTCTAATAAAAATTAGTCCTTGCCTTCCAGTGAAAGTCGAGACCAGTTTTGTCAATATTAATTACGCTATTCTTTTTTAAGCTATCTCTTCACTCTCCTTCAGCCTATTCAGGTGCAGAATCATATCATTTGGAGAAGTGAAGACAAATGATCACAGAAAAAGATTGTCAACATAGAAACAAGTGATAAAATATCTGTGTTAAGACATTAAAGAACTGCGCGCTTTATCACATGTAACCTTATCCAAAGGTTATCTGCAACTACTAAACCAAGCCATGTACCAAGTACTGCTCTCACAAATACAAACAAAAGAAAAAAAGAAGAAGTTGACCGACCCTTTTGGAATTTGGAGATCAATAAACATATATATATATATATATATATATATATATATATATATATATATATATATATATATATATATA
>MU733284.1:39906-54227 GCA_026770625.1 Nicotiana glauca
TTTTAATTACCTGTTAGCTAACTAGCACGTCTCTGTTACATGGGGGAAAATTAAGTGCTGGAATGTACTATTGATCTTCTTCATATGAATGTGGATATGAAGAAGATTGTTGTTGTTGGCTGACCTTTTCAAAAACTGGAGCTTTCGATATTCACAAGTAAAGTTTGCATTTATTTTAGGCTTACTATCATTTTCAAATGGAGGTTTAGATTATTGAAAACGTTAGGTGGTGATGACTTCTTCTTCTTTATGAAAAAATTCAGAAGTGAAAACAAAAGAAAATTACTGAAATAAACAAAACAGACCATCTTTTTGATCTCCGAACTGTTTCACCTTTTGTTTTGTGTAACAGATGTATTCATTGTCAATATTTCTTTTTTGTTGCAGAAAATGAAAGAAACCAACATAGGCAATCGCAATAAGTTGAGATATCCACACACTGCTGGTAAAAAAAGTTTTGCTAGAATATGCGAGGTTTGGTATATTTTTTCTTATTATTCTTTTAAATATGAACTTGCTAGGCATAATCTGAACTATTTTATACCACTTTTTATGTAACCAGGAAAAAAAGAAAGAAACTTCTGAACCTCTATCAAGTAAGGATATAGTTGTAGCTACAAGAAAAAGAAAGCCCGATCGAGTATACAGGGCCTCATATGCGGATACTCTTAATAAAATTGTACAAGTTACTAATTTAAAGTTTGTTGATATTATTTGTCTGTTATTAGTTATTGACTCAATTTTATATACTTTCTAATCTAAAATTGACTTAATTTGGTCTTGTAGGCTGAAATGGATAGAATACAATCAACAAAAGAAACTGAAGATGGAAGTCAATCAGTTGACGCGTTTGCGTCCGTCATGGGACCTGAGCATCCAGGGCGCCTAAGATTATACGGACGTAGGGTTACCAAGACTTCCTTAAAAAGAAAATTGGGAGACATTGGAACCTCTTCAAGTTCTACCGATGAGATCCTGCAACAAAAAATGGTGGAAATGGAAGAAAGAATGCAGGAAAAGTTCAATGCACAAAAAGATGCCATGGAACTACAAGTTGCAGTTAACATCATTTCACAACTTAAGATGTTTCCTCGGCACAACAAGCTTTCAATGCTCATTCACCTGGAGATGTTTCCTCGGCACAACAAGCTACTGTGCAACTAATCAATCGTCTATCTACTGAGAGTAATAATCGAGGTCAGCACGTACTCTTCTTCTCTTCCTCCTCCTCCTCCTCCTTCTTCTCCTTCTGTTGCTTTTTTTCCACTCCTCTCTCTGATTTAATATGTTAGCACAATCTAGTTATTCCACTTCCTAAATTTCTTTTGGAGGTCACTTGTAGTAGGATATGAGGATTTAGGTAAGGGGGTAGGAAGCAACCTAGAGACATTTCCAGATAACCACCAACGTAAACTGCTACTGGACACCAAAGTACAGAATGAGGGACAGGAGGCTATAGCTGGACGACAAACCTGGACGATAGGATGGAAGATGAATCTCTGACTGTCAGCATTATTATTATTTTTAGCTGAGAAATCCCCGAGGGCCTATGGCACAAGGTTCGGAACTCGGTGGATAATGGGCCCTCCCCTCTATGGTTCTCCACTTAAAGATTAGCTGCATATTTATTTATAGTTTAGATAAAATGATCTGTTTCTTTCTGACCTTTTCTGTTTACTCTACTAGTGCCCCCATTAGTAATATCAGTTCGAGTTTCATCCTGGCTATCTGCAACATCCTAATTTAGCAATGAAAAGGCATTTGAGATTTGATTTATCTCTATCAAAGTCCTTGGTCATTAAGCTCCTGCGCAACTAACAGATGGATGATGTTATAGATATATGAATAATTTTATTCACTATGAAAGAAAAGAGAGAAAACAAAGAGATTAGTAACTTCTCCGGGATCGGGTACTATGATTGTAACTGGAATTAAAATAGCCAGAAAGTTTTAAATGGATAACATCTTAGAATATCATAAGTTCCATTGTATTAGGTGATAAAATGACTAGTTGACAACTCGACACATGGCAGAATTCTGAATGCTAGGTTGGTGTCCATTTGTGGTGATACTATCCCTATGTCTTATTCCATCCTTTACCTTGATTGTAACTGGAATTAACATAGACAGAAAGTTTTAAATGGTTAACATCTTAGAATCAGAAGTTCCAGTGTATTAGGTGATAAAATGACTAGTTGACAACTCGATACAGGGCAGAATTCTTTCGCTGGCTTGATGATTAGTTGGTTACACACAACTATCGGTTTGTAATCGTATTTGAGCTAACTTTGTTTCCAGAGGCTAATGTGTTTATCTTGTTTATGCTTCTCCATCTAAAATCAATGCTTGTTTGGTTCTGTTTTACTAAATTGTTAAGCTTGAATAGATTCCCGCTTGAGCTAGAATACTAAATCGTTCTTAGGAAGTTGGCAGGTCACTTTTTAAGAGTGGTTCTTGTGAGTTTTGCATGTTTCTGATTGCGTCTTAGTTGATGTACTTTCACTTAAAATGTCCATGATATTACTTCAATATGTTTAAGATGCTGGAGTGTGGTGAATGCTATGTGAATGTGCTCAGACATGAAAAGGAAGATGTAACCAACCCATTCTCTACTTACAAAGTTACAATTAGAGAAAATTGTACTATACCCATTCTTATTTAATGACTTTATTTATTCTATTTTGTAGGTGGAGCAACTGAAGAAAGGGAAGATGGAGAAGGTGGAGCAACTGAAGAAAGGGAAGATGGAGACAGTGAAGATCTAGACCTTACTTAAGAAGAACTTTGAGTTGTTGTCGATATTCTTGGAGTCTTTTGTTATAGCATTTGAAACTTTAACTTTTGAAGTGTTGAACTTTAAAACTTATGTAATTGGGTTAAAAAAATTTGCTATCGTTATTCTTAGCTTATTGGATATGAAATATTATGAAGTGTTTTATCTTTTTATTTTTATAATTTTCAGGTTATAATTACAAATATTTCTAGGTGGCAATGTCAAGTAAATATTTAAAATAGCCTAATAGAACTGTTGCAATAAGCACAAATGTCGTTGCCATAGACAATCTGAACTGTTCCGATAGGTCTTACAAATCGTTCCATAAAGTGTGACAAACTGATGCAATATAAACAAAACCGTTACGGTAGCGCAATAAAACCATTACGATAGCTGTAAACAAACGTTGCAATAGCATACATAACCGTTGCAATACAATATATTGTAACAGTTTCCAACCATTGTAGTAAATAATATGGTAACAGTTTACAACCCTTGCATAAACTATACGGTAACGGTTTTTAACCGTTGCAATTGAAATAAATACTCGTTGCTTCAGACAGAGGAAAAATCGTTGTGATAGCTATATCTATAGCAACAATTCTGTCAACCATTGCCAAAACCGTTGCTGTAGATCTATTGGCACGCGAGCGGATGTCACGGTCGCCGAACCGTTCCAATACATCTATGGCAACGGTTGTCCTATCAATTGCAACGGTTTGCCTGCTGTTGCCATAGGCGTATTTTCCAGTAGTGGGACAACCATTCCTTTACTGAATTCAACATGCTCACATTATTTCCTACGAGCAAAATATCATCTACGTACAAAACCATAATTTTATCTCCATTCCACTTCTTATAGACACAAGACTCATTTTCACATTGATCAAAACTGAATATCTTAATCGATGCGTCAAAACAAGTGTTCCATGACCTAGAAGCTTGTTTCAATCCATAAATGGATTTCTTTAATTTACACAACATGTGCTCATTGCCACTTTTTATGAAACCAACTGGTTGTGCCATATAGATGCACTCATCAAGACTTCCATTTAGAAAAGCGGTCTTAACATCCATTTGCCAGATCTCATAATCGTAATGAGCCGCAATGGATAAGAGAATCCTTATGGAATTAAGAATGGCTACCGGCAAAAAAATTTCCTCATAATCGATCCCTTCTTTTTGAGTAAACCTTTTTGCAACAAACCTAGCTTTAAAAGTTTGCACTTTTCCATCCACTCATCTCTTTTTCTTATAGATCCATCTACAACCTATGGGTTTGACTCCAGTAGGTGGTTCTACAATTTCCCAGACTTGATTGAAGTACATGGACTCCATTTTAGATATCATAGCATCAACCCATTTATCAGCATTTGCATCATGTAGTGCTTCGTTGTAATTAATAGGTTCTGTATTAGGCTCTTCAAGGATTCTATCATAAGATTCTCCCAAGAGTGCAAACCGGAGAGGTTTTCTAATAATTCTCCCACTACGACTAGTCACTATAGGTGGAGGCTGATTTTGTTGTTGAATCACATCATCATTTCCTGAAACTGAAGCCTCAATGTTATCCTCCACACCTTGCGGTGCTGGGATATCATTAACTTCTTCCTGGAGTGCAAGTTGCATAACAATTTCAGGTTGTTCAACAATCTGATATTGCTCAACAATATGAGGTAGCTCAACATTACTCCCACTACTTTGGGGTAGTGAGATGTCAGGCAATTGCTCTTGTGCAATCTGCTACCTATTGACATTTCTCCCACTACGATAATGCAGTGGTATGCCAATACTGGCTTCCGGGATACGTTCTAGAGATGAGTCTTTAGTTACTCCATTGTTTAACTCCTGTAAAACTAGTTTACTTCTAGGAATATGGTTCGTAAGATAGTCCTCTTCTAAAAATCTGACATTTGTCGTAACAATTACCTTCTTTTCTTTTGGACAATAAAACAAACCGCATTTTGCTCATTTTGGATATCCAATAAAATGCATACTTCTGTCCTTGATTCCTATTTATCCGCTTTCCGTTTCAACACATGTGTTGGACAAACCCAAACCCGAATATGCCGTAAACTTGGCTTGTGCCCAGTCCACAATTCTACTGGAGTTGAAGGTACTGACTTTGAAGGAACCAAATTTAGAATGTAATTTGCTGTTTCTAAAGCATATCCCCAAAAGGAAGGAGGCAAATCAGAATAACTTAACATTGATCTAACCATTTCCATAAGGGTCCTATTTCTTCTTTCTGCCACACCATTTTCTTGTGGTGTTCCTGGGGCAGATAATTAAGATGTAATTCCGTTATCTGATAAGTATTTTATGAATTCCGCAGAAAGGTATTCACCACCACGATCAGATCACAATGTATTGATATATTTATCATGTTGTTTCTTTGTTTCTATCTTAAATTCTTTGAATTTCTCAAAGCATTCAGACTTACGTCGCAGCAGATAAATATATTCATATTTTGAGTAATCATCTGTGAAAGTCACAAAATACTCAAAACTATCTCTTGCTTGTATATCATAGGACCACACAAATTAGAGTGAATTAATTCTAGCTTATCACTGGCCCTATTTCCTTTTGAGGGAAAATGTCTCTTGGTCGTTTTTCCTTCTAAATAAGATTCGCATGTTGGTAGTGACTCCACTTTCAATGTGCCACACTTTTTTTTTACACCCCGCCCCGAGAGGGATAGTGTATAAGGGAGTTTTTTCAATTACAGTGACATTATTCGAAATGAGATTATTTAGATTATCAGAGTCGCCATTTGGAATAAATTGCGGTGTTCCAAGTCACCGGTTTATTTTAAATCCCAAATCGAGGAAGCTTTATTTTTAAAGAGTCTGCGAACCAGAAATTCTAGATAAGGAATTCTGTTAACTCGGGAGAAGGTGTTAGGCATTCCCGGGTTCCGTGGTTCTAGCACGGTCGCTTAATGATTATTACATGGCTTAAATTGTTTAACTACTCATTTTTAAGGACCTATGTGCATTTATCGTTTTACCGCTTTTAAAAACTTGATTCATTCGTAATTAAAGAATTGAGTTATGTGTACGTATACTCTTTCCTTTTGGCGCGTCAAAATCATGTCACGCGAACGTGTCCGCAATTAATAACGCTTTGTTTATTTTATTAAGAAAAGTTTTGGGTTGAGTTTGCGCGAACGCATACCTTGAGTTTTTTAAGAATCAAATTTGCAATTATGTTACGCGAAGGTATACATAATTACAATAATAGTTTAAATCGGGCTTAAAGCAAACTACGAGTGTTGAAAGTATTTTCTACACTAGTTATGAATGTTACCGAGTATTTTTCACACTAGTTTTGGTATTAATGAAAGGGCCACGGATCCTACGAGTACAACATAATTTTGTCTTTAACACGAAGGATCAAAATTCTTTAAATCAATACTAAGAAGCTTACAAGAAACTATGAAATATTTCAATGGATGAAAAGTAGAACGAATAAAAAATTTCTTTCACAGTAAGCACATTTGATTGGAAATTTATAGAGCTTTGATGACCATTAAATTTTACTATGTGATAGGGATATGACAATACAAGTTCTAACACAAATTGCATAAGTAGTATTTCATGGCCAAAACTTAACAGCAAAGAGGCACGAAAACATCTTCAGAAGCACAAGAGAAAGAGATTAAGTTAGCTACTAATTGCTGGAGAACCTCTATAATTAACAAGAAAGGCTTTTTAGCGTAAGTAAACCCTACTCAATTAATCAGAGTCAAAGTTGTACCCCTATCTAGTAAGTATACTAACAAATAGCAAGATCTGCAGTTTCAATGTATTACATTAGAGCTTCCATGGACGCTCCAGACGTAAGGATATGATTGCTTTAGATCGACATAATTTCATAAAGCTTGGCCATTATTGAACACAAATTCAGAGATGTTCCGCCAAACTTTCCTTAACCCAGTTAGCACATTCTCAATTTTCCAAACCAAAACCATCCAAAATGTGGAACGGCCTAAGGGATTTACTCAGGGTAGTTTCGAGCCATCATACATAGAAGAATATGAAGTAAAATAACTACTAAAAATGAAGTAGAAACATATATTTCTGTCAAAACCAAAGAACTATAAAACTATAGCTAAATATGCGCACAACCCACAGTACCAAAAGGGCTCAAAAGATGACAACAAACTAATTAATTCTAAAGCAAAATCTCATTTAGCTACTTCTGTTTTTTTTTTTAAAATTATTTTACACCTACAGGTGAAATCTAAAGCATATCCAAGAGGAATAACTTTGCACCTTTATTTTTCTATCTCATGTAACCATTAAATCATTAAAGGCTAGTGGCATAAATGATAGAAGGTCCTTTCAGGCACCTTTTGTCGTATTGAATAACAGGGAAATAGAAATTTCAAGAGGGAGCTGAATACTGTCACTCATTTAACCATTTTTGTATCTCAAACACGTTATCAAACTAGATGGCAGCTCGTTTGGTCCTTTTCATTTCGTAATTGAACCCACAACGAACGTTGGAAACCAAACAATTTGAAATACATTGGACAAAGCAAATTAAGCGAGCAAATCTGAGTATCACATGATGCAACTATAGCAAATATTACATTTCAGAAGAGAAGAACAACCTGGAAGTTTAGAGAAGCAGTTTCATGGCACCATATATCGAATAAAAATGGAAGCTTCAAACACGTTCAGAGGCTAACAAGCCGGATTCATTAAACATGTAACTAACCAGGACAAATTTCACATCTCATTTACGATTCATAAAGAAGAAAAGAAGGTGTAGGGACATACCTACGAGCAAAACAACTGGAAAAAAAATGAAAAGCGAAATTCCGAAAGAGGAGAAGGAAACTCAGCAACAGAAACAATAGCTCAACAAATCAGCCAACCAAATCCAAATCACAACCAGAAGTTCTGACAGAAAATCCACAAGTGCCAATATTCTGAACCTCAACCACAAACTTAAACTCGAAACTCAATCCAAAAACTTCTTTTAGAACCAAGAAATCAGAAAAAAAGAAATAAGGCTAGAATAGTCAGTAAAAACCCTAGAAATTTTTGACTAAGCTTTGAAGGTTTTTTGCCGACTTTTTTGTATATCTTCGTATATTCTGTATATTCTCCTTTTATTATATGTCTAGATACTCACCTTATATAGTCCTCCAATTTTCTCGAAGCTTCTGCCTCGGATCCGAAAAATTCCCTCGTTTGTGAACGATTTTAGGGACAAATGGAAGGTATGGATTGATTTCCATCCATCCATGGCTCCCATTACTCCAACAAATCATCCTTTTATACGAAAATTGTATAATTTTCTGAGAAAATTTGTACCCCTCTGACAAAGGAAACGTTGGGAATCAAATGACGTGGAGGGGGGACCGTTGAGTGAGCTCGCGTGAGTTGGGGGCGAGTTGGGGTGAAGAAGATGAGTGAACTGTAGAGAAGGGGGGCGGCTGCCTCTGTTTTCTTCATTTAGGTTTAGGGTTTTAATTTGGGAAGGGGGGATATAAGATAGGTTTTATATTAGGGGTAAATGGGCGGGTCGGTTTGGCGGGTTAGACCGGTTGTATTGGGCTGAATCGGTTCAAACTAGGATTGTAGAGAGGCAAGTGGGCTGGGAATATAATAGGGGAAAACGTTGGGGCCAAATTGGGTAAGTAGGAATTGGCCCAATTTTACAAAAGTAAACCCCATTTCAAAATTCCTTTTCTTCTCTCTTTTTTCTTTTTAAATTAAAAATCCTAAAATTAAAATTCTAGATTATCTAAAAATGTGAAAAATTAAACTAATTAAATAATTATAAAATTATAAAAACCACTTAATCCTATATTAAAAGAGAAAAATCAATAAAAGGATAAAAATGTAGAAAATGGCCATTTTTGTGATTTTATTTTTTAATAAAGCAAATAACTAATTAATTACTCCTAAAAGTACAAAAATAAATCCTAGATGCAATGCATGATATTTTGGTATTTTCATAATTTAAATAAACTTAAACATGTGCAATAATGCAAATAATTAAATGAAAATCCTACAAAAATCCCTAAAATTGCAGATATTTAAAAGAAAAACCTAATTATTGGAATTCTATAGGAGTAAAACATATGGGACAAAAATCACGTGCTCACAGCTGCCCCTCTTTGCTTGGAGACATGAAGGGTCTTCGGGAAAAGATAAAATGAGCAATTATGAGGTATTTTTGCCCGTTTGAAACTCCATGAGAAGCATTTTTTAAAAGGGTCTGACCGAACCTTGCTTCAAAGGTTGCCTACATATCCTTGGCTATAAAGGAATCAGGTCAGTATAGTTTTGGAAGTTTTGGTAGCTGGGACTACCGAGAAGCTGTGATTTCGCTGCTGTTGCTGCTATTTCTGCTTGCTGAGCTCCTTATTACACCAAAAGGAAAATCAAAAGCTAAGCTAACTAAACCTATCAACTACGAGTTACAAGATCTCTATCTATAAATATCTTGAAACTTGATCTTGAGCCTTAGCTGATTTTGCTGTGGATCCCGATCTGAATCTTGATGCTCGCAAGCTGTAGGTGCTAGTTCTTTCTTTAGCTTTGGATCAAGGCGGGACATGCAAAGCTCGTGACTTCATATCTTGAGCAGTCCGCATCTTTCTCCGCTTCAACTTTTGAGTTCACTTCTTTTGCTCTTTTCTTTTATTCTGGATTAAGACTCATTCTTCTGGTCGTCTTGAATCCTGTGCCTCGAGGTGAAACCTGCTCAGACACCCAAAGCAAACAAACGAACAAAATTTTTATGCCCCAGTTTTCAATAGGAAAATTTCGTGAGTTATTTGTAATTAAAACCTAAACTACTTTTTCATTGAAAGCAATGAAAATCAGGATTGTATATCCTTGGGAATAGGGAATGAAGCCCTAAAAAAAAGTATCGGGTTATGACGTAACAGAAAAAAAAAGGGTCCTCAGGTTATGCCGGAGAGGTCAACGGGTTATATCGGGATTGCAAGAAAAATTGTCCTTGGGTTATGCCAGGGAGATCCATGGGTTATGCTGGGATAAAGAAAAAGGTCCTTGGGTTATGCCCGGGAGTTCCACGGGTTATGCCGGGATTGAAAAAAAAGGCTCTTCGGGTTATGCCAGGGAGGTCCACGAGTTATGCCGGGATTGAAAGAAAAAGGCTCCTTGGGTTATGCCAGGGAGATCCACGGGTTATGCTGGGATTGAAAGAAAAAGGTTCCTTGGGTTATGCCAGGGAGGTCCACGGGTTATGCCGGGAGTTGAAAGAGAAAGGCTCCTTGGGTTATGCCAGGGAAGTCCACGGGTTATGCCGGAATTTGAAGAAAAAGGCTCCTTGGGTTATGCCATGGAGGTCCACGAGTTATGCCGGGATTGAAAGAAAAAGGCTCCTTGGGTTATGCCATGGAGGTCCACGGGTTATGCCGGGATTGAAAGAGAAAGGCTCCTTGGGTTATGCCAGGGAGGTCCACGGGTTATGCCGGGATTGAAAGAAAAAGGCTCCCTGGGTTATGCCATGGAGATCCACGGGTTATGTCGGGATTGAAAGAAAAAGGCTGCTTGGGTTGTGCTAGGGAGGTCCACGGGTTATGCCGGGATTTGAAAGAGAAAGGCTCATTGGGTTATGCCAGGATTGAAAGATAGGGACTCCTTGGGTTATGCCAGGGAGATCCGTGGGTTATGCCGGGATAGAAGAAAAAGGCTCCTTGGGTTATGCCAAGAAAACAAAGGAAAAAGATCCTCGGGTTATGCCGGGGAGAAAAGGAAAAAGATCCTCGGGTTATGCTGGGGAAGTCCACAGGTTATGCCGGGGACAAACTAGGGAACGTGGTCCTAGGTTAGAAGGGTGCAGCTAGAGATTGGGGCCCTATGCTACCATGATTTTTTGGGATTTTTTCTTTTTCACTTCTTCTTCTTATTTCTTTCTTCTTCTTACTTTTATTTGGTAAAACTCATGAAGGAATTTGGGGAACACTTCCCTTTTGGTCGGTTCCTTGTTGTAATGTTGTTTTAGTGCTGGCGCATTTCCTTTCCCTTTTGGGTTGCACCTGCTTCTGGCATGGTTGCAAAAACAATTGTTAGTTTGAATTGGTGGTTGGTTTTGTGGCCTTGACTGCTTGATCCGGCCCAGTTTCTGTTGAGAACTTTACTGCTTGCTGGTTTTAAAGGTGAGTCTCTTCAAACCGAGAGGACTCAACTTTTAGGATTTCCATAACGATTCGCCTGTGTGGGCTCAGGCCTTTTTGCTTTATTCTGTCCTTAAGACCTTTGTCTTTGACTTTCCTTCCTTTTTAATAACTTTTCTTTCAAAGAATCAACCATCATGGCCAGTCGGGATCGGCTTGACGCACCCGCTGAGGCCTGATACCTTTCTTTAACTTTCGTTAGGTAGAGCCCTGTAACACCGGTCTTGCCACCTTTTCTTTGTATTAGTTTCGGGAACAGAGTTAGACCAAAAGGGATTCAAGGAAAGAGTAAACAAAAGGAGAAAAAACAAATTTAAAGAGAAGCGTCCCTTTCGGGGAGAGGAGAGCGACTTATCTTGGGTGCGTGCAGACTTCAAGTAGACATGACATGCTTCTTGGACTGGATTCCCGACCCGCACAAACTTTCCCAACTTCTCAAAACTCATTGACCCGTGTTTCAAAACCAGGGAATCTTGCCAGGACTCTTTTAATGGTGGGAGATATCTTCTTTCGACCGATGGCGCCTTTTGCGAGTTTTCGCCAATCGATCTCTCTCATTTCTCTTCTCACCGTCACCTTATGATGCCCGTTGGTTTTCACCAATAAGACTCTCTCATCTTATTTCTCTAAATTTGGAATTGCATCAGACTCCAACAATGATGTTTTTCACTTCCCCTCCTTTGCCAATTGATTGGAAGGACTTGGACAAGGTTTTGGGTAAAAAGATTTTGGGTGGAAATACAACTTTGGAACCATTTTGGTGGGTTCATAGCCGAACCCATTATATCATCTGCCCCAGTTTTAACTTTTGGGGAAATTGGGATTTTTGATTTGGTGTGACTGAACCCCAGAGAGAGGCTGCCTACGTATCCTTTCGGAATCAAGTCAGACGTAGTTCAGGTAATATTTTGTTTTTTTTTTTTGCTTTCGGGTTCCAAAGAGGGTAATCAAGGATGAGTAACCGACTCTAAGGGTTTGCGAAAGATTGGTAGTGTTTGGATAGCGGGAAATGAAAGCCTTCGTCATCCCAATTGAAACAAAGTCGCTGCTACAAAGGCCTAGACATAGTACCTTTTTATTGCATCTGCATTTACAGCTGCTTCGGGATCATTTCCTTCGATATCGCCCAAATACAGTGCTCCCTTCGGCAATATCTTTCTAATGATGTATGGGCCCTTCCAATTTGGAGCAAATTTTCCTTTTGCTTCCTCGTGATGAGGGAGAATGCGTCTTAACACAAGTTGTCCCACTTTAAAATTTCTGGGCTGCACTTTCTTGTTATATGCACGAGCCATTCTTTGTTGGTACAACTGCTCGTGGCAGACTGCAGTCATTCGCTTTTCATCAATTAAGGTTAGCTGTTCCAAACGGGTCTTGACCCACTCATTGTCTTCGATTTCAGCTTCAACAATGATCCGGAGAGAAGGAATTTCAACTTCCGCGGGTATTACGGCTTCAGTGCCATAGACCAAGAGTACGGGGTTGCTCCCACCGATGTGCGCACCGTAGTGCGATATCCTAGTAGTGCAAAAGGCAACTTTTCCTGTCATTGCCTGGAACTCTGAATCATCTTTCTCAAAATCTTCTTGATGTTCTTGTTTGCTGCTTCGATGGCACCATTGGCTTTAGGCCGATAAGGAGTAGAGTTCCTATGCGTTATTTTGAATTGTTCGCATATCTCTCCCATCAAATAACTATTCAGGTTTGCAGCATTATCTGTGATGATAGTTGGAGGAATGCCAAAATGGCAGATAAGATTGGAGTGCACAAAATCCACCACAGCTTTTTTTGTGACCGATTTGAGAGTGATGGCTTCAACCCACTTTGTAAAGTAGTCAATGGCAACCATTATGAATCTGTGCCCGTTTGATGCTTTCGGCTCGATCGGCCCTATAACATCCATGCCCCAAGCGACAAATGGCCAAGGAGCTGTCATGGGATATAGTTCTGTAGGAGGTGCATGAATCAAATCACCGTGCACCTGACATTGATGGCATTTCCGGACAAATCTGAAACACTCCTTTTCCATGGTTATCCAGTAATAGCCCGCTCGAAGGATTTTCTTTGCTAAAACATACCCGTTCATGTGGGGTCCGCACACTTCTGCGTGTACTTCATGCATGATTCTTCCGACCTCTTCGGCGTCAACACATCTTAACAAGTTGAGATCCGGGGTCCTCTTGTACAAGACATCACCACTTAAGAAGAAACCACTCGCATGTTGCCTAATGGTTCTTTTTTTGGTCTCCACTAGCTTGCTCGGGGTATTCCTGTGTTTTTAGAAACCTTTTGATGTCATGGTACCATGGTTGGGTATTTGGTTCTGCCTCAACTGTACTATAGTAACCATATCTCTCCTTGATTTGGATTTCCAAAGGATCAATGTGGGCATTGCCTGGGTACGGCAACATCGAGGCCAGAGTGGCGAGTGCATCCGCTAGTTCATTATGACAACGAGGGATGTACCTGAACTCTACTAATTTGAATTGCTTGCTAAGATCTTCGACGTGTTGTCGATAGGGAATGAGCTTAACATCTCGGGTTTCCCACTCTCTCTGTGCTTGCCGGATAATCAAATCTGAGTCTCCCATGATTAGCAACTCTTTAACATTTTGGTCGATTGCCATGTTTATACCCATGATACAAGCTTCATACTCTACAGTATTGTTTGTGCAGAAAAACCGAAGCCTAGCTGTGGCTGGGTAGTGCTGACCAGTGGGTGAGATTAAGATTGCCCCAATTCCCACACCTTTTGCATTTACTGCTCCGTCAAAGAACATTTTCCAAGCAGTAGTATCTTCAGATATCACCACGACCGAATTTACCTCTTTATCAGGGAAGTAAGTGTTCAATGGTTGGTATTCTTCATCAACCTGGTTTTCAGCCAAATGATCTGCCAACGCCTGGGCTTTCATCGCCGTGCGAGTGACATAGACTATATCAAATTCAGTGAGTAGAATCTGCCATTTCGCTAATCTCCCTGTGGGCGTTGGTTTCTGGAATATGTATTTCAAAGGATCCAACCTGGTTATGACGTAAGTGGTGTAGGCTTGCGGATAATGTCTCAACTTCTGAGCGACCCAAGTTAAAGCACAACAGGTTCTTTCCAATAGAGTATACCTAGCTTCATAGCTGGTAAACTTCTTGCTCAGGTAGTAGATTGTCTGTTCTTTCTTCCCGGTCACATCATGTTGTCCGAGGACACAGCCGAAAGAATTTTTCAAGACCGTCAGGTACAAGAAAAGAGGCCTCCCTGGCTCTGGTGGGACCAAGACTTGCGGATTTGACAAATATTCCTTTATCTTATCAAAAGCTTCTTGACATTCATCCGTCCATCTGATCGCCGCATCTTTCTTCAGCAATTTGAATATGGGCTCACAT
>MU733289.1:5403-17349 GCA_026770625.1 Nicotiana glauca
TTGACAGAAACAATCGCAAGTCAAAATCAATTAACACAAACATGGAAACAATCACAAGCCCGTATTTGTTCGAGGTCACACGATCATTGATGAAAAGGCCGAAGTGCAAGTAAAGTACAACCAACTGCGCAAGAGGATGCGGGAATGTGAGAATTAGCATCGAGAAATACAAGAATCCAACCAAAAGCTAATCGGAGAATGGAAAGACATGGCTGTCAGCGCCAACAAACATTTAACCTATTTAGAGCCGGGCATAGTAGAGCTGGAAAAGAAGTTTCTAAAAAGAGTTGAAGATTACCGGGTTGCTGAAGGAAATAAAGGCAGACATCTGGCAAGGGCCTATTTGCTGCTGGGATTGCGCGAGCTAGGAGAACTGTACGAAGGAGCAAACGTAGTCGAGTCTGGGGAAGGTCCTTATGGGACCAAGTAGATAGGAGTTATTCTTTGCTTTGCAAATGTAATAGGGCCTATTGCCACTAGTGACATCTTTATTTCCTGTTATTTAGTGTCATTTTTGGATTCGTCTTATTTTTCATCAATAAAATGAGGCATTAGCATTCTAAGTTCTCCAAATTTATTTGTCGCTAGGCCTACCTCGGGCACAACGAGGCTCCCAAATTAGGACACAATTTATATTCTTACACTCTGTGTTTAAATATTGCAAAGTTTTCTTCTCACAATCGCTATTGACTTGTTACCTTTTGTTTTTCTTTTTTTTTATTCCCTTCCCCAAAGTTTAGTTCGTGCACTCTGGCATCGACATCATATTCCACAAGATCCAAGAGCCCTCCACCTCCTCCTCCTCCGTGTCCTATCAGAAATAAGAACAAGGGAAAAATGGAAGATTTGAGCAACATCAGGAAGGAGAACTCATTTTAAAGGGTAGAGACTTCTCAGGGTATTCAGGTTTCCAAGGAAAGTGCATCTCAGCTCGAACAGAAGTTATTGAAATTTCAGGAAGAACTGGACCAAGTTCGAAATTTGGCAAGTCTGTCATTTTCCCTCGCCATCCTAGATGTCCACTTCCCCAACACTCAAAATCCCACACCACCACAAAACATCCCGAAACAACAAAAACAACCCACTCGCCATCACCACTGTAACACATACCACACTTCAAGCAACACCCCACAGCTAATCCCCGAACCACTAAATTCCACAAGTGATCATCACCACAACACCCCCATATTTGTGGAAACCGTACTACATCCCATTTAGACCGCCTCGAGTACACTTGAATCTGATGACAAAGACTCTCTTATCAAGAATCTGGCTGCGGAACTCAAGAAGCTGACTAGCAGAGTTCAGGGTGTCGAAGGAAGCGAGGGAATCGAGGGCCTGAATTACGAAGACCTCTGCATTCAACCAGATGTCGAACTGCCCGAGGGTTACAAACCTCCCAAGTTCGAGATGTTAAATGGCACCGGGGATCCCAGAGTTCACTTGAGGATATACTGCGAAAAACTGGTCGGAGAAGGAAAGGATGAAAAGATACACATAAAGCTCTTTATGAGAAGTATGAAAGGGGATGCCCTATCTTGGTACATTAGCCAACACCTGAAGAAGTGGTCAAATTGGGTAAATATGGCATCTGATTTCATGGACAGATTCAGATTCAACACAGAGAATGCACCAGATGTGTTCTACATCCAGAACTCAAAGAAGAAACCCACAGAGACATTCCGCGAGTATGCTACTAGTTGGAGGTCGGAAGCCGCTAAGGTCAGGCCAGCTTTAGAAGAGGAACAAATGAACAAGTTTTTCGTCCGGGACCAGGACCCATAGTACTATGAGAGGTTAATGTTGATCGAAGGCCAGAAATTTTCCGACATCTTCAAATTAGGGGAAAGGATCGAGGAAGGTATCAAAAGTGGTATGGTCATTAACTTTGAAACATTGCAGGCTACCAACAAGGCTCTACAATCTGGTGGCATATCTAAGAAAAGGGTCGTGGGTGCCGTGATGGTTGCAAAAAGGACAAAATCCCCGATAAAATACCAAACTTATCCATTAGCTCCACTCATTACCCTAAATTACCAAGCACCCCCGCTCGCTTACCAAGCTCCACCACCTACTTACCAATCATCTCCACCTCCTGTATATCAGCCTACTTTACCCAAATGCTCCCAACCCGCACACGTCTACCAAGCCTACAATACCCAACAAGCTCACTATCAACCACCCTGCCAAAATTTCCCTAAACCCCGACCAAACTTCGACCACAGACCTCCCAAACAATACACCACCATTGTCGAACCAATCGACCAGCTATATGAAAGACTTAAATCTACTGGTTACGTCACCCATATCCCTGCCATAACTCCAGAAAAACCTTCCCAATGGATCAACCCATACAAAACCTGTGCATATCATTCTGGCATGAAAGGGCATACCATTGATGAGTGTTGCTCCCTGAAAGACAAGATTCAGGCTTTGGTTGACAACAAGATCATTGTGGCAAAAGAGACTACTCCGAATGTCCGCAACAACCCTCTACCTGACCACAAAGGCGAAGTCATTCACATGATCGAGATAGAGGATGATTGGGACCCAAAAGGGTCGATCGGATTAATCGATGAAGGTGACGAACCAACGAAACCAACAGTCACACTTAATCCGATTGTAGTCCAGATTCAGCCTTCTGAAGATGCTGAAGTGAACATGTCCCTACCGCTCAATCTTGAAACACCATCTTCTGTAAAGACGCCAGGACCAATTGAGGTTGAGTTTGGGTCCCCCAAAGGCACCTGTGGCATTTGAGGTTACTGTATTACCTCCCAAAGCAAGGGTACCCATCCCAGTAGCAATATCAGCCATAGCACCATTCCATACGAAGACCATCCCTTAGGATTACACTGCCGAGGCAAGGAGAAAAGGAAAAGCCAAAAACGGAGAAGCAGTTGCAGCGCATGGTATGATAAGAACCGGCAGGATTTATACTGCTAAACATTTAGCTGAATCAAGTAAGCAGACCTCTGGATGGCCTATTGAAAGTGGGCCCGATTATCTCTGGAGGAAGATACAAGAAAAAGAGTACTCAGTCGTTGATCAACTGAATAAAACACCAGCACAAATCTCCATCCTAGATCTTCTACAAAGCTCTGATGCACATAAGAATGGCTTGTTGAAGATACTGAGTGAGGCATATGTACCCAGCAATATAACTGGAGGAGAAATGGCAAACATGGTAGGGCAAGTATTGGAGAGTCACAAAATCACTTTCCACGAAGATGAGCTGCCACCGGAAGGGTTGAGCCACAACAAAGCATTGCACATCACTGTGTAGTACGAGGATCATTTCATCACTAGAATTCTGATTGACGGAGGATCCAGCCTCAATATTTGTCCATTGGTGACTCTCGGAACATTGGGGAAGAGCCTGCATGATATCAAGGATGGAGACATTAATGTCAAAGCTTTTGATGGTTCCCAAAGGTCCACTACTGGGGAAATCATTTTGTGTCAACAAATGGGACCGACTTGGTTCGACGTTGACTTTCATGTAATAGACGTCCCAGTATCTTACAACTTGCTTCAAGGACAACCATAGATTTATGCCGTTGGGGCTACAGCATCAACTCTACACTAGGCAATGAAGTTTGAATGGAATCACCAATAGGTGATTATTCACGATGATGGTAGCGATCCCATATACAGTCACTAGACCATCCCGGCAATTGGAGGAAGAAAGAAGATAGGCAGATAAACTCACCATCACATTGAGCGAGTCAACTCCATGGACAAGGATGAATGGTGGGATAACAAAATTGAAAGTATACTGAATTAGAGCGGATATGAACCTGGCAAGGGGCTCGGCAAGAACCTCCAGGGAATCACCAAACCTATCAAGCTGAAAAAACATGGTACCACTTTTAGTTTGGGATATGAATACACTTGGGAGGAGTTCAACAACTGGTCGCCACCATGGCGCGGTCCCTACTATTCGCTGGAGCATCCGATACCTCGCCTAGAGCAGACTTTCCAACCAACCGATATTATATATGGGTCAGAAGAATAGGAAGCACTGGCAGCAATGAGGAATTTGTTTTTGAAGATGATAACATGGACTGTTGTATCATTTTCGAGGAGGAAGGAGAGGAGGGCCTTTCCGTACAAGCCGTGAGCCGAGGAGCACGCCTCAACAATTGGTCCATCAAAGCTACCAAGGCCCGAAACGCTTCGGGGTAGCAAGGCTGAACAAAGCACCATGCTTCATCTTTATTTTTACTAGTTGATTTTCTTTCTGCATTTTAATTTTTAAATAAGAGCTCTAATGTTCAAAACAATTATGAAATTTATCAAAGCATTATAGTTTCTCATAAATCTCGCTCTTATTACTTTTCATCGTTTACACAGCATTACTATTACTTATCTTGATGAACCGACGATTGTGACTTGCAACGAGACAACGCAACAAATGGATATAGACTCAGAAGAAGATGATATACCAGAAGAGGTTGTTAAAGAGGTTGAGGATTTTCAAAAATAGATCCAATTCCAACTTCGACGAGACTGAGGTTGTTAACTTGGGAAATACAGAAAACGTCAAAGAAACGCGCATCAGTGTTCATCTGTCACCATCAAAAAAGCAAGAGTACACGGAATTCCTAAGGGAATATGAGGACATATTTGCCTGGTCGTATGATGATATGACTGGTCTCAGTACATCTATTATAGCTCACAAGTTGCCAACCGATCTGACATGACCCCCGATAAAGCAGAAGCTCAGGAAGTTCAAACCTGACATGAGTTTGAAAATCAAGGAGGAAGTCACCAAGCAAGTTAAAGCCAAGGTTCTCAGGGTAGTAGAGTATCCAACATAGTTAGCCAATATTTTGCCTGTATCAAAGAAGGATAGGAAGGTTAGAGTCTGTATCGACTACCTGGATCTCAACTGGGCCAGTCCGAAAGACGGTTTCCCCTTGCCAAACATACACATTCTAATTAACAACCACGCCAGTCATGAATTGTAGTCATTCGTTGATTGTTTTGCTGGGTATCATCAGATATGGATGGATGAGGAAGACGCGGAGAAAATGGCTTTCATTACGCCGTAGGGAATGTATTGTTACAAGATGATGCCATTTGGGTTAAATAATGCTGGGGCCACCTACATGAGGGCCATGACTACTATTTTTCATGACATGATACACAAAGAGATAGAGGTATATGTAGACGATGTCATCATCAAATCCAAGAGAGACACTAACCATATGGAAGATTTGAGGAAATTCTTCAACAGAATGAGAAGGTACAATCTGAAGCTGAACCCCGCCAAGTGCGCATTCGAGGTTCCCACCGGAAAATTACTTGGGTTCATTGTGAGTCGCTGAGGAATAGAACTAGATCAATCAAAGGTTAAGGCCATTCAAGAATTGCCACCGCCAAAGAACAAGAAGGACGTGATGAGTTTCCTGGGGAGACTCAACTATATTAGCCAGTTCATAGCTCAGTACACTATCATTTGTGAGTCAATCTTTAAGATGTTGAAGAAAGACACCGCTACCAAATGGACTGACGACTGTCAGAAAGCCTTCGACAGAATCAAGGAATACCTGTCAACACCGCTAGCTTTGGTTCCGCCCGAACCAGGTAGACCTCTGCTGCTCTACCTTGCAGTATTGGATGGAGCATTCAGTTGTGTTCTTGGAAAACATGATGAAACGGGGATAAAGGAACAGGCCATCTACTATCTCAGTAAGAAGTTCACCCCGTACAAGGCCCGGTATTCTTATTAGAGTGCACCTATTGTGCTCTGAGTTGGGTAGCTCAGAAGTTGAGGCATTATTTCTGTGCCTATACTACATATCTCACATCAAGAATGGATCCGCTAAAGTACATCTTTCAGAAGCCCATGCCCACTAGCAAGCTGGCCAAGTGGCAAATCCTAATGAGTGAATTCGACATTGTTTAAATGACCCAGAAGGCAGTCAAGGGACAGGCATTGTCGGATCATCTTGCTAAAAATCACGTGGAGGGAGAATACGAACCCCTAAAAACATGATGAGGAGGTATCCTTCGTAGGAGAAGACATTGCAGAATCCTATGATGGTAGGAGAATGTTTTTTGATGGAGCAGCAAACTTCAAAGGAGTTGGCATAGGAGCAATCCTAGTATCAGAAACCGGTCAGCATTATCTGGTGTCTGCGAAGCACAAATTCCCATGCACCAACAACATGGCCAAATACGAAGCCTACATCTTAGGGCTCAAGTTGGCTATTGACATGAACATTCAGGAGTTGCTAGTGATTGGGGATTCAGACCTGCTTATGCATCAGGTCCGAGAAGAATGGGCAACCAAGAATTCCAAGATACTCCATTATCTGCATCATGTACATGAGTTGAGGAAGAGATTCACAAAGATAGAGTTTCAGCATATCCCTAGAGTCCAGAATGAGTTTGCCGATGCATTGGCTACCCACAAACCTTAGAACACATCGCTGATCCATTACTGGTCTGTGTTGCAACGCCTAGCGCAACTACCTAAACTGTCTGAGCTACTAGAGTCTGAAACTGGGTAGTCCTCTACTCCGAAGTGTTAGTAGCGGGAGTCTGGGCTCCTCCCCCAGCTTGAGACACGACTGGTACTACAGGAAATGTTCTGGCTTGAGCAACACTCTCCATAAGGCCCACTAGACGAACCAAAGAATCCTGAAGTAACGGGGTAGCGATGAACCCCTCTGCAACCTGAGTTGACCCTGATGGAACGGTCTGGGCTGGAGTCTCCTCATCAAACTCTAACTAAGGCTCCACCGCTGGTGCTGCTGCTCAAGCTCTTGGATGAGCCCTGCCCCTGCCTCGGCCTCTAGCACAGCCTAGGCCTCGTCCTCTTCCCCTCGTAGGAGCTGCCACTGGGGACTCTGGCTATTGCTGAGCTGAAGAAGTGGTACGTGTTCTCGCCATCTGCAAAGGAGCAAGAGTAGAGAGTTCAATTAGCATTGAGAGATCAAATCGCACGACAGAGAAGAATAGAAGTGAAATTGTTCCTATGCTCTATAGCCTTTGAGGGATAAGCACAGACATTTCCGTATCGATCCCTCAGACTCAACCTAGCTTGTTCGTGAATTGTGAGACCTAAGAAATCTAGTTCTCTGATACCAACTTGTCACGACCCGAAATTTTCATCATCGGGACCGTGATGGCACCTGACATCGCACTCACTAGGCAAGCCAACGTTAGAGTTTTATTAATATTTTACCTTTTCATAAATTAAAATTTAACAAACTATATCAAGTAGAAGGAAATGTAGAAGTACACAAATAACCTTTTGTCTATATACTATTAACAATAACAAAGTTATTACTACTACCTAGAATCTTGTTTCACAATCCACGAACATACTCTGAATATCTACAAACATTTGTCTGAAAGAAATTACATTTGTTTTAGAAGTAAAGAAAAAAGCAAAGATAGAAATGTAAAAGGGGACGCTAGGGCCTGCGGGCGCCAGCAGGACTACCTTGGGTCTCCTAGATGAAATGTCTGCAACCGACCTCTTGATCAGCCACTACCAGCTTCAAAATCTGTACAGGAAGTGCAGAGTGCAGTATCAATACTACCAACCCCATGTGGTTGTAAGTACCGAGCCTAACCTCAACGGGGTGGTGACAAGGCTACAGCGAGAAAATTACAATATAACATGCATATAGTATGACATAAAGCAAAAAAGTAGTACGGGGCAAAATAATATAGTAATATGCAACAAAAATGAATATGGAACACAAATATCGTATCGGTACCTTGCTATAACAAATCCTTAAGTGAGATACAAAACTACAGAATAACATCACATCAGAAGAAGGATAGATAAGCAATAAACTGATGTGGTGCGCATCCCGATCACACCATATAATCAATAAGAGTATGAACATTCACCCTTATTACTCCATTTTAATCCACCCTTATTCCTCCTTTTGCGGCGTGCAACCCGATTCCACTATACAATAGCAATTCACCCTTACTACTCCTCAATATGTCAACCTTATTCTTTCTGTTGCGACGCGCAACCTGATCCCACCATATAATAACATTTCACCCTTATTCCTCCTCAATATATCACTCTTATTCCTCCTATTGCGGCGTGAAACCCGATCCCGCCATATCAGTACCAGTCCCACAATAACAACAGAAATTTCACAATTTGGCTCAAAACTCCTCATGGTATTTAACCTAAAACAAACAGAAACCGGTAAATTAGGAGACTTCACTCGAATTATACTACTTAGCGAAACCAATCCAAAGTTTACTAATAACCACTGATAGCCAGCGTAAACCAATAATATGAATCAATGAAACCACGTAATATCCAATACTTTTAACAACGGAAATAATATCCGACAACTAGAAACTAATCATGAAAATATCAATAAAACAGGTAGCAGTTAAGGTAGGGAACAATATATTAAGAATGGGAAGGGAATAGTCAAAATAAATAAATTGGCAACGCATAGGTAGTCGTAACCTCACGTTTATGCCACATACATGGATTTTCGCATAGCAATTACGTCAGGGATCCCTAATCCCTCAAGTAAAAGTTAGACAAAATACTTACCTCAATCCACACGCCACTCACTACTCAATTACCACATTTTTTCTAGTTTCCACCTCCGAACCACTCGTATATAGTCATAATAAACTTAATAACATCAATTATCACTATAGAAATCAATTCCAATACATAATTATAACTTCCCCAACATTTCTCCCAAAAAAGTCAAAAACCGACCCCTGGCCCGCTTGGTCAAAACTCGAGGTTCGGACTAAAACTCATTCACCCATTCACCCTAGCCCAAACATATAATTAGTTCCGGAATCAAACCCCAAATTGAGGTCTAAATCCCTAAATTTGCAAAATCCCCAATTCTCCAAAAATCCCTAGTTTTCTACCCTTAAAGAACAAGATCTAGGACTATAGATTCATTAGGTGATGATGGAAATTGAAGAAAACGAGTTAAAGAACATGAGCCTATGATTTCGTGTTGAATCCCCTCTACAAATTTTCTCCTAGGTCAAGTTCTAATGAAATAGATGTGATATTTTCGAAAAATCCCGTGTTGGTTCTGTTTTAATACACAGTCGTCAGACCTTCTTCGCGTTCACAAAGGTTATGATGAGATCGCGAAGCGGCGGCTTGAGTAGCCTTCTCATTCATGAAGGCTTCTTTCCACCAGCCTCTACATTCGCGATCCATGTGTCGTGTTTGCGAAGAGCATAATTCCCCTTCCCCGGGTCCCAATGCTTGGCATTCGCGGTAGCCTGGTTGTGTTCATGAAGGGTAATGCCCCTAATGCTCCATGTTCATGACCAGTCTTTCGCGTTCACATAGAAGAAAGTCTCCCTTGGACAAGTTTACTCTTCGCATTCGCGTGAGAAGCTTCACGAACAGGAAAAAGGAAACCAGCAAGTGCTGAAGCTGCAGAAAACTAGAATTTTCCTAAGTCCAAAACATCCTGAAGCCTATCCGAAACTCACCCGAGCCCTTGGGGTTCCAAAACAAACATGCACACAAGTCTACAAACATAATACGGACTTGCTCGCGTGATCAAATCGCCAAAATAACACCTAGAACTATGAATTTAGCACCACATTGCATGAAATTTTCAAGAAAGTTTTAAAACTTCTAATTTCTCAACTGAATGTCCGAATAATGTCAAATCAGTTCCGTTTCTTACCAAATTTCACAGATAGCATATGAACATCATAGCAAAACTGTACCAGGCTACGAAACCAAAATACGGATTCGGTACTAACCAGGTCAAATATTAACCAAATTCTTAAAACCATTATAGTTCCAGTCTTATAATTTTCATCAAAAAGTAATTTCTCGGGCTAGGGACCTCGGAATTCGATTCCAGGCATACGCCCAGGTCCTATATTTTACTATGGACCCACTGGGACTATCAAAATACATTTTCGGGTTTGTTTACTCAAAACGTTAATCGAAGTAAACTAAAATCAACTTTTTACTTCATCAATTTTTCACATAAAAGTTTTCCTGAAATACACTCGAACTGCACATGCAAATCGAGGAGAGATAAAATGAGGTTTTGAATGCCTCATAACACGGAATCGAGTTCTAAAAATATAATATGACCTTTTTGGATCATCACGCATTTAAGTCGAGATTGAGGCTCATTTCTTCATTTCTCTCACTTATTGGTCAAATTTAGAGCATTTTGAGGAGGGATTTTCACCTAGCACTTGGAGGTAAGTAATTTATATACAATATGAGTTTAGTCCATGCATTATGGATAGATTTTAATGTATAAATTGTGAAAATTATAAGTTTAGTGAAAAATCTAGGTCTTTGATAAAAATAAAATTTGACCACAAAAATGATAATGGAAATTGGGATAAATTATATATATGAATTCGGGAAGTCATGAATAACTTTTATGTTCAAAACTTTTTAAAATCCGGGCACGTGGGCTTGGGGGTGAATTTTAGGAATCTTTCCATTTGTGTTGGTTAATTACCCTAATAGCTACATTATGAGCTTTTGAGTGCATATTGATTAATTTATATAATACTTGGCTAGTCTCAGATTGTTCGGCACCAACTTGATGCTTTTAGAGTGATTTGGGGACCAGAAATTGAACCTTGGAATAAGGTAAGTTTCTTGCCTAACCTTGTACGAGGGAATTTACCCGATAGGTATTTTAATTACTATTTGCTGCTAATTATGGGTGTTATATATGCACGAGCTAACGAGAGTCCGTATGTAGTTACAAATCATGATATGTCCGGGCAGTTTTAGGACTCTATCATGTAATACTTGTATTATATGCACACTGCTTGTTAATTTAAGTGCTTTAATTATATTGAAACTTGATAAAGGATTTGTAAATACGGAACTTCACTTACTTTGAGTTTTTGGCGAGTTAATTGGCCGTATGTAGAAATTGTGTCTCCTTGTGTATTAGTCTCGTAGTAGCCGTTAAATCGGGGTATGTAGAGTATTCTCTCTTCTTGTGGAGTAGGTCGAATGCCTCAGCAGTATAATAGATGCATCTATGGTTCGTGTCGGTCGACCCTCAGCAGTGTACACATTATTTTGGATTGGACCGTACGATTTCGGCATAAATCGTGCGTAATAATGCTTGGGGTCCGATTATACTTGATATTACTTTCATGACTTGAGAAGTTATAATTTACTTGATGGCTCAAATTTGTTAAAGTTAGTGGGTGCTAATTGGGAGCTCCTAATTGACATTTAGTTAAAGAGTCACTTATTTACGATTCATTATTGCATTATTATTATTGATGTATTTCATGCCTATTTAGAATTTCTATACTTTATTAATTTACCCATAGTAAGTGTTGATGTCGACCCCTCATCACTACTTCTTCGAGGTTATACTAGATACTTATTGGGTACATGTTATTTATGTAATCATGCTACACTTCTTCCCTAATCGTATAGGATCTAAGGCAGGTGCATCTGGGAGTAGTTTAGGAGCATACCCCCCTTTACCCCGAGGCATAGTGGTGAGCCGCTCTCTATGTCTGTTTTGCAGCACCCGCAGTCTCTCTCTTGTATTTATTTTTCTAACTATCTATTCCAGATAGTAGTATAGATGGTTTTTGTATATTCTACTAGTTGCTCATACACTTGTAACACCGGGTTTTGGAAATATTCTAGTAGATACTTTATAATTTTTGAGTATTAAATTCAGTGTATTTACTCTTTTGTTAGTTGTACTTTACTTTACTATAACTTTCCACTAATAATTTTCTTATTGAATAAAAATGAAATACTTTTAAAAAAAAATTTAAAAAAAGAACAAATACATGATTAGTTCACCTTTGGCTTGCCTAGGTGGTGATGTTGGGTGCCATTATGCCCTATAGGGAGAAATTGGGTCATAACAATAAGAGAGTTGAAGAAATTGAGTCTGATCTTTAATTCTTTGTTTCGATGTTTAACTTGTGTTTCGAGCTTTCGGA
>MU733293.1:624-26644 GCA_026770625.1 Nicotiana glauca
CAAAATACAACAGTTGAGCGACCGTGCTAGAACCACGGAATTCGGGAGTGCCTAACACCTTCTCCCGGATTAACAGAATTCCTTACCTAGGATTTCTAGTTCGCGACTGTAATACAGAGTCAAACTTTCCTCGGTTTGGGACCAATTTGGTGACTTGAGACACCATTATATTCTCAAGTGGCGACTCTGAAACTTCTAAATAACTAATCCCGTTCCGACCGTCCTTTAATTGGAAAAACTCTTTTTATTTATACCCTTCGCGGGGTGTAAGCGCCGTAAAAAAGAGGTGTGACACTAACGCGTTTTATGTAAAACGCATTTGCTAAAATTTTGTTAAAGTAAAACGCAATATAATATTACATTTTAGGAAAAAAATAACTTTTTTTTAAAATTGTATAAACGTATTTTGAGTTCAAAAACTTGCCATTTAAATTTCGGACTCCCCAACCACCCCCCTTACTGTTGTCAAAATAGCACGGTATAGCCAGTTTTCGCACTGGTCAATCAAAAATAGCAAGCGTTTACCAAGTCAATGAAAAATAGCCACTATTTTGCTGCAACAGAGATCGGTCCCGTATAAGATACGGGAGTTCGGTGCATTTGTGTACGAACTCCAGCATATTATGCTGGACCGGTATACTTTGCTGACTCCTGTATAATATACGAGAGACTGGAGCACCGATGCTCAAAACTCCAGTATATTATACTGGACATTTATACTTGCTGGAACTCCAGTATATTATGCAGGAGTTCCAGCATAATTATACTTGAACTCCCGCATATTATACGGGACTTCCAACATAGTTATCCTGGAACTCCCGTATAATATGCGGGAGTCCAAGCATACTTATGCTGGAACTCCCGTATAATATGCAGGCGTATTTTCCGGATTTTGAACAATATTTTCGTTCAGATTTATCTTTACATGAAAAGTGGCGAAATTTCGATTACTTTTAAAACTGGGCTATTTTTGAATGACCAGTTGTAAATCTGGCTATTTTTAAATTTCTCCCCATACTGCTTAATCTACCAAGAAAAACATTCTTTTCATTTTTTTCTTTATTAAACAAATATCACAATAAGAATATATAAGAAATCCATGTTAAATTCCCTGATAAGCAGGGACAGAGCTAGTTAGACAGAAGGGGATTTAGCCGAATTATTTTTGATGAAATTTATAATGTATCTATAAGGTTAATTTTTTTCATGTATATATATTAGGTATTGAATCCTTTAACTTCTTTCTGTGTTTGTTTTTCTATTTTTTGATTTTTTTTTGGTGAAAACCTTGTGCTTAGCGTTTTCACTATTTTATTTGTAATGATTGGTCTAATAATAAGTTTAAAACTCTAGTAAATATGTCATTAAGGGGACAATTAATCATTATTCTATAGTGCATAACAATATGGGAAGTGTTATGCGTTAATAGGAATTAATGTTATATTAGGTTTGTCACGACTCAAATTTTTCCTCTTGGGAGTCGTGATAGCACCTACTCGTGAAAGCTAGGCAAGCCAACTATTAAGGTTCTAGACATTTAACAATCAATTCCAAATAGTTACAAAGAGAAACTAAAGTTAAACAGATGATAAATGCGGAAGAGTTATAACATGATCAAATAATCCAGTACAAGTCTATCCTCGGATCTGGTGTCACAACTTCACGAACATCACAAATTACTACAAATACTGGTCTGAAAAGGAAATACAACTGTTCTCGGAAAGAAAAGAGATAGAGGAAAGGAAAAATAGGGAAGGAGGACTTCAGGCTCTGCGGACGCCAGCAGATCTACCTTGGTCTCCCTGGACTGAAGGCAGCTGCTACCTTAGCTACTCACTGGGTCCGGTACCGAAATCTGCACAAAAGTGTGCAGAGTGTAGTATCAGTACAACCGACCCCATGTACTAGTAAGTGTCGAGCCTAACCTCAGCGAAGCAGTGACGAGGCTAGAACACGACAACCATATAAACCTGTACAGTTAAAACATATAACAACATAAACATAATAACAGGAATCAACACAATAAGGTGGGAAGGGGACATGCTGCGGGGAATATCAGATTCTAGCAGTAAACCAATATAGAAACATCTGTAAAGAAGTATAATAAACATCGTATCCATATCAACAAGATAAATAAAATGGTAACACGTGCACGATATCACCCTTCGTGCTTTTACTCTCGTCCTCACCATATGATACGGAGCGAAATCACCCTACGTGCATTACCTCACATAATCATAGCACGGCATCACCCTTCGTGCATTATTCCTCACAATATCGGTACGACATCACCCTCCGTGTATTAACTCTCAAATCATGGCACGTCATTATCTTTTGTGCATTAGCACTAATAATATCGGCACGGCATCACCCTTCGTGCATTACACTCATTCACAATATCATGCGCGACATCACCCTTCGTGCTTTACACTCTTCCTCACCCAAACAATAGAAATAATACGTCCCGGCAAGGGAAACAATAATATCAACAATAATATTCCGGCAAGGGAATCAACGATATCAACAATAACATCCTGGCAAGGGATTCAACTATAACCAATCTCATTTTCAAAAATTAATTTGCAACAATGAAACTCAAATAGTGCCAATTCTCAACAATAATAAATTAGCACGAAACTTTCATAAGCTTTGTCCAACATCAATAATCATCAAATTGAGTATGATCGATACATATTAGAGTCACAAAATCATGATATAAGACTCCTAGCATGCTTGACACCAACGTATATGTACTCGTCACCACACTTATATGTTGTACTCGATATAAACACATAGCAAAGAGACCACAACTCCTATTCCCTCAAGCTAAGGTTAGGCCAAACACTTAACTCGAATCCACAGACAAGATTAAGCCTCAACTACCTCTTTACCTCTCGGTTCCACCTCCAATTCGCTTGTATGTAGTCACAATTTACTTAATAACATTAATAAATGCTAAATAGACCAATTCTAATGCATGAAAATAGGTTTCTCATTATTTTTTCAAAAAGGTCAAAAATCGATCCTGGGCCCGCTTGGTCAAAATCCGAAGTTCGAACCAAACCCGATCACCCATTAACTCACGAACTCAAATATGTAATTAATTTTAAAATCTGACCTCAAATCGAGGTCTAAATACCCAAAATTGAAAATCATAACTTCTACCCAAAAACATCCAATTTCTCATGAAAACCCTTGATTTTTAAAATGAAATCATTTAAAAGAGATGTTATATAATGAACAAAATAAGTTAGAAATCGTTTACCTATTATTTGGGGAAGAACTATCTTCAAGAAATCGTCTATGGGAGTTTACGGTTTGAAAAGTTGTAAAGACGGAAAGAATCCCTTCAAAATCTCACTCAATAGGTCTCAAATGTCGCAATTGCGACCATGGGTTCGCAGTTGCGATCCCTTTGGAATCCTGTCATCTTCGCAATTGTGATGGGCTTCTCAATTCCCAGCCCAGTGTTCGTGTTTGTGAAGAGGGCCCGCCCAAGCTTGGTTTGCATTTTTGCGACACTGGGCTTGCATTTCCCAAACCTGAGCACTTTGCAATTGTGAAGCCTGATCTCGCAATTGCGAGATCAGAGGCCTGTTACACAGCTGCAACATACCAGCAATCTCTCTAAGTCTAAATTCACACCGTGGCCTATCCAAAATTCACTCGAGCCCTCGGGGCTTCAAACAAAACATGCACACAAGTCTAAAAATACCATACGGACTTGCTCGTGCGATCAAATCATCAAAATAATATTAACAACTACGAATTTAACATCAAATTCATGAAATTATCCAAGAACATTGAAATTTTCATTTCTCAACTATAGGTCCGATTTATACTAAACAAATTCCGATTTTTATCAAATTTCACAGATTAAACTAACTTAATTATTATTATAAACTTCTATCGGGCTCCGGAACCAAAATACGAGCCCGATACCATCAAGAACACGAATCATTTCATTTAAAAAGACCTTTATATTTTCCAGCAAATAATTTTATTTAAAAAAAATTTTCTCAGGCTTGGGACCTCGGAATTTGATTCCGGGCATACGCCCAAGACCCATATTTTACTATGGACCCTGCGGGACCGTTCGATCTCGGGTCCGAGTCTGTTTACCAAGAATATTGACCAAAGTCAACTTTAACCCATTTTATAGGCCAAATTCATTATTTTCTAAAATTTCACATAAAAGCCTTCTAGAAACGCGTTCGGATTGCACACACAAATCGAGGGTGAGAAAAAAAGAGGTATTTAAGGAACCGGAACACGGTTTTGACTTCTAAAACAAGAGATGACCTTTAGGTTCATCATATTCTCCACCTCTAAAACAATTGTTCATCCTCGGACAGACATAGAAAAGTACCTAAGTCGGTGAAAAGATTAGGATAACGGCTCCTTATATCGGACTTGGACTCCCAGGTTGCTGCCTCAATAAGCTGACCTCTCCACTGCACACGAACTGAAGGGAAATTCTTCGACCTCAACTGATGAACCTGTCAGTCTAGAATGACTACTGGCTCCTTCTCATAGGTCAAGTCCTTGTCCAACTGGACAATGCTGAAGTCTAACATATGGGATGGATCGCCATGATACTTTCGAAACATGGACACATGAAATACGGGGTGTACAACTGATAAACTCGGCGGCAACGTAAGTCTATAAGCCACCTTGCCCACTCGATCAAGAATCTCAAAAGAACCAATAAACCTAGGGCTTGGTTTGCCCTTTTTCCCAAATCTCATCATGCCCTTCATGGGCGACACTCGAAGCAACACTCGCTCTCCGGCCATGAATGCAACATCACGAACCATGCGGTTGGCGTAACACTTTTGCCTGGACTGAGCTTTACGAAGCCTATCCTGAATGATCGTAACCTTATCCAAGGCATCCTATACTAGATCTGTACCCAACAATCGAGCCTCTCCCTGCTCAATCCATCCAACCGGTGACTGACACTGCCTACCATATAATGCCTCATAGGGAGCCATTTGGATGCTTAACTAGTAACTATTGTTGTAGGCAGACTCTACTAATGGCAAGAACTGATAGCACAAACCTCCAAAGTCAATAACACATACTCGAAGCATATCCTCCAAAATCTGAATAGTACGCTCGTACTGTCCGTCCGTCTGAGGATGAAATATTGTTCTCAACTCGACCCGACTACCCAACTCACGTTGAACTATCTTCTAGAAATGTGAGGTAAACAGTGTACCACGGTCAAAAATAATAGAAACGGGCACACTATGAAGATGAACAATCTCCCGGATATAAATCTCTACCAACCGCTCAGAAGAATAGGAAACTGCCACAGGAATGAAATGCGCCAACTTAGTCAGCCTATCAACAATAACCCACACTGCGTTGAACTTCCTCTGAGTCCGCGGAAGTCCAACAACAAAATCCATAGTGATACGCTCTCACTTCCACTCAGGAATCTCAATCTTCTGAAATAAACCACCAGGTCTCTGATGCTCGTACTTCACTTGCTGATAATTCAAACACCGAGCTACATAAGAAACAATGTCCTTCTTCATTCTCCTCCACCAATAATGCTTCCGCAAGTCCTGATACATCTTAGCGGTGCTCGGATGAATAGAATACCGAGAACTATGGGCCTCTTCTAGAATCAACTCACGAAATCCATCCACATTAGGCATACAAATAAGACCTTGCATCCTCAAAACTCCATCATCTCCAACTGTAACTTGCTTGGCACCTCTATGCCGCACTGTGTCTCTAAGGACAAGCAAATTAAGATCATCATACTGTCGATCTCAGATACGCTCAAATAATAAAGAACGAGCGACCGTGCAAGCTAGCATACGACTGGGCTTAGAAACATCCAACTTCACGAACTGATTGGCTAAAGCCTGAACATCCAAAGCAAGCGATCTCTCACCGATCGGAATATACGCAAGACTACCTATACTGGCTGACTTCCTACTCAAAGCATTGTGTATGCGGTGAAAATTAGAGGACTTAATTTCTCGCTATTAATTTATTTCGGAAGAATGCCTTGAGATCCCAAGGACATGGAGCCACGATCGAGTCCCCTCTCTCGGGGCTCGTCGAGGTCCGACTTAGAGAGGATGGAAATCGAAGCCAGAATAGAGGGGGAAGCTCCCAAGGTACACGACTAAGTATTATAGAGTCGGACTATCCAGGGCCTACGCCGAAGCGTCGCGTCTAGCCGTCCCATCTCCATAATTAATAATTAATGTATGTTGTATTATAGCCGAGTTCCCCTCATATATAAGGGGAACTAGCGCTACCTTGTAAATGGTTGATGTTGCTCCACGAATATCCCTAATAGCTCAAGCTCGACCCGGACATCGACCCCGAGGTCCCCTATTGACTAGTCCCACATCCAGGCAGCATGCCCCTCGATTTGATTACTGCCTCGTTTTAGCTTGCATTTCATCATTAAACTTCACATTCTCAACATCAACTGCTCTAAACAACTAGCATAAAATAGATCACGTATTTTTAGAATCTCATTTACAAATTTAATTGTTGTTACCATTTTTATGGTAAACAGTTTGGCGCCCACCGTAGGGCTAAAAATAATAGTGATTATTTTCTTGTTGGTTTCATTGTACAAATGCGAGTTATCTTTCACACTTTTTCTTGTTCAAAGATCTCTTGATTTCAGATCAAAATGTGTCGGTAAACAGAGTTGAGAACAACTACCTCGAAAATCATGGCGAAAATAGTGTGGCTATTCCAGCGGACGAGGGTTCGCAAGACGCACAACAGGTTGACAAAGCCTCACACACTGATGGGAGCGTGCAACATATCAACCGACAGGAAGCTTAAGAAACCCCGCCTCGGGAAACACATGAAGTTAGTCTTCATATTATTTTTGAAATGTTGCAGGCACAACAGTTGGCCGTTGCTCAGTTCCAAAGCCATCCGAAGACTCCCAGTACAGTAGCACCGGAAATAGCTCCCCGCGCCGAACGAGTACCAGAGAGATCAAGCAACAACGGGTCGGTAACAGACCCTACCATAGCGAAAATGCTTGGGGATATCTCCAAGAGGATTGAGTCAGGTTCGTGAAAGTGTAAGCACGTGATTTTTTCCCTACATGAAGATAACTCCTAAAAATATATCAAAATATTTTTTATTGATTTTTTAGGAATTTTTCTTTATTTAGTCGCATTTCATGCATTTTAATATTTTAAAATCAAAATAATAAATACCAAAAAATATCTTGCATAGCATTTAAGTTTTATCGGAAAGTCATTTGGTTTTCATAAAAATTAAAAATTTAAAAAAAAAATTCATTTTTACACATTTTTCTTTGGCTGATTTTTCTCTTTCAATTTAGGATTAAGTAGCTTTTATAATTTTCATAATTAGTATAATTTAGATAATTTAGGTTTTTAATTCTAGGATTTTTAATAAAAAAAGAAGATAAAAAGAAATTGAGAATAAAAAATTGGAAGAAGCTTCCCAAAAAATATTTCCCCTCAAAACACTTCTCCCCATATGAGACCTCCCCCCAAAATTATTTTCCCACAAAAATACTTCCCCCAAAAATTTTCCCCCACATAAAACCTTCCCCCAAAACTACTCCCCCACATAACACCCTACCCTACACACTCTATAAAATCAAAACTACACAAAAGAGAGGGGGACACACTGAAAATAAAATGGGGGCGCAGATTTTGGCTAAAGGCCTGGAAATATACTGAAGCTAGCAGCCGCAACAGTGTAAAAAAATGACCCCCCTCCTGGTTATCGTCTACTTCGACGAACCAAGTGGCCCCGACTCCCTGTAACTCCATCTTCTTAAGACAAAGCAGCGACCTCACCCCCATGGCTACCACCAGTCTCTAACCTGCCCGATATCCTTGTGAATAGACACCATAACAAGCAGCCGCTGCTGCGTCTTCACCTCGCGACTAGCTCACCATCGACTGAGCTTCCCTTTCCTCTCCATCAAGGCATAACCATCGACCAAACCTCACGATCTCTTGATGCCTCTCACCCTTCTGTTGATGTTCCCTCACCACCCCCCTTTGATCGTCTTCTTTAGAAGCGAAAGGCCAACTTCCATAACTTCTTCTTAACAGAGACCATACGAAACTAATAAAAAATGAGAGTTTTTCTTCAACTTCGATGCCTAGATGATGGTGATCGTTTGAGAGGCTCGTTTTGTTTCGAGTTCATCACGACTTCAGCTCTCTCTCTTTGTTTCTGTTATTGTTTGAGTCCAGTTTGAAGCTCGATCGGTGAGTTGTTCTGAGTTGAGCGTTGAAGACTTTCGAGGTTGTCGAGTCTCTGTTCCGATGGCAGTGGTGGATTGTTTCAATCTGTAGACTGCTGGACATTTTAATTAATTGGATAACCAAACTTTCAGGTCCATTTCTTTCTTACCTATTGGATTTTGAATTTTTTTTTGTTTTTAAGTATTTGTCTTCACTCTGTTTCGATAAATGCCGAACTAGCCATTTGTTGCTTTATTCTTGTGGAATGTTTTAACATCTTACAAACTCTATTTTTTTGGTGAATGGTTGCGTCAGTATTGTCTTCACAAGAAAATGTATTGTTGGGTTAATGACTTGATTGTTGTTAGTAGGGGCTTTGGACCATTCTTTTTTCTGTTATTTTTAAACAAGCTATGGAAATGAGCTATGATATCTTCTCCATTGTTTGATTGTGTCCCATGGGTTAATTCTAACAGATGTTTAATTAGTATTTCGTAGGCTTATTTCCTAAAGCCGTTAAGTTCTACTCTTTAGTTACTCTAATCATGTTAATCTTGTCTAAGTGAATCCTTTGCTGCTATAATTGTTCGTTTGGTTAAGTTGAGTTAGTAGATGTTATTAATCAAGTTTCGTTGATTAGCTGCGATTAATAAGTTGTCAGGACTACGGGTATGGTCCCCGTGGCGTAGTTGTGATGCCCATTTTAAAATTAGTCTTAAATAAGAATATTCGTAGCAAGCCTTTAGGGCCGTTAAAATACGATTGTGGTTGCGTATACGTTCGCGTAACATGATCACAATTCTAAAAAATCGAGTTGGAGTATGCGTTCGCGCAACTTTGGTTAAACTTTTTCTTAACAATAATACGGGTTTTGGGCCTTCCAAGCTAGGTAGCATATTTGAGTTAGGAGGTTTTCCTCTTGTTCAAGTGTGGACCTGAGTTTGAAGCTCGAATTCCGCAAAAGATTTTCTAATAATAGTAATTAATGATGCTAATCAATTAGGGCCCTTTTAGAGATAACCTTTAATAGAAAATTGTAGTTCTTTTAGGTTGGCCTTAAAGACAAATTGAGGTGCGTCACACTAAATAAAATCACAATCTGCGTGGCCCTCTTTAATTACTTTATTAAAAATATTTAGAATTCGGGACGTGCCATTTAGCGAATTTTCATGGCCTTCCCAAAAGATAATAACGCGCTAGTTTCCTTAGGCCCGACATTTTAATAACATTACCTTCCTAAACTCGGGTGCACATTTATGTGACCCAAATCCAAATCTCAACGAAGTCGAAATGTGTCAAAAATTGCGGATGCATTTATGTGACGCGGTTCGAGACATGTTTTCACGACGTTGCAATTCTCCTAAAATAATAATAATAAAAGCGGTTCAAAGTTAAAAATACATAGGTCAAAACATGTATTGAAATCAAATAAATAAGCCAAATATGACAGTTGAGCGACCGTGCTAGAACCACAGAACCCAAGAACGCCTAACACCTTCTCCCGGGTTAACAGAATTCCTTACTCGGATTTTTAGTTCGCGGACTGTTAACAGAGTCATAATTTCCTCGGTTCGGGATTCAACCGGTGACTTGGGACACCATTAATCTCCCAAGTGGCGACTCTAAATCTTAATAATAAATCCCGTTCCGATTGTCTTTTAATTGGAAAAACTCCTTTATGCCCTTGCGGGTGTAGTGAAAAAGGAGGTGTGACAGCTCTGGCGACTCTGCTGGGGATAAGAACCCAGAACTTTTGGTTCAAGGTTTAGAATTCGAGCTCAGTTAAATTGTTATATTTGGCTTTATCTGATTTTCCTACATGTTTCATGCCTTATGTGCTACATGCTTTACCACTTTGATATTTGTTGGATTGTATATAAATTGTTACGAATCCCTTCCTCTCTCTGAGTCTTCTACATCATGGAGAAGGGTGCACTTCGTGTAGCTTCTCTTCTGTTTAGAGTCTTTTCCCATTTAGAACGAGGTTTGGATAAGTTGCTAAGCCGGCGGAGCTTCTGTATCCCCAGTACGCTGCCTCCTCCTCGGCTCGAGTTGTCCGATCGGGTAAGCCAGGTCTAGACCAATAAACCTTGGGTTTAAACCTAAAAGAACAAAACCTCATGTCGGATCCCTAGTAGGACGTTTGTTTGCATCATGTGCATTTGACTTAGGGGACTCAACACAGGGGTTGGTCCGTCTAGGACATGTGACCTGAAATGAATTGACCATCCTGATGCATCTTACGTGCTACTTGTGCATTTATTTGCTCGACTTTGCATGTTGACCGGCTTGTCTAAATGAGTGAAAATTGTGAAAAATATCAGTGTTAGGACTAAGTGAGGGTGACCATTTGTTTTGAAAAACCCAATGCCTAATTAGTACCAAAATGCTGCCGGATTTTTGAAAAATGAAAAATGAAAAAAAAAACAAAAAGGGAAAAATATTTGAAAATAGAAAGAAAATTATTGTTCAAATTAGTTTTGATTTTGGCAAATCTGCCCGAACTACGCTGGTTTGATTCTCACCGGATGTGAGATACGTAGGCAACCCCCATCGGGTCCAACCTCCCTTTTGCAAAAATAGCCCAAAAATGTCAAAATTTTAATTTTTGCCATAAATAAGTCGGGTGATGTCATTCTTGTTAAAATAAGCTGAATGTCCCCAAAAGGGCGCCAGAAGGCTATTTTTGCAAGAACAGCCACCTTGAGTCATTTTTAAACGGTTGGCAGCCACAACCTTAAAATCTCCCTACCGGAATTGCTGAAAGGTCGTATTTGCAAAACCGGGTCTCTGTGTGCTTAAATAAAAATTTTGAAAAAAAATAGCCACTTTTTCCGTTTATGTCAAAATAAATCATTAAAATACTCCTTAGATGTCTTTCTTTCATAAATTAAAAATATAAAAAAAAGTAAAAATTTTGAAAAAAAAAAATCTTCTTTTGCTCAAAATCCAAAACATTTTCGTAAAAGTCCCCCTTCCGAAAATTAAGAAGAAACTTTCAAAATTCAAAAAAAATATATATTTTCTTTCGTGTTAGAAAAAGAGAAAATAAATGCAAACAAAAATATTTCTTTTATTTCTAAAATTCCAAGTTCCAATAAAAAGAAAAGGACTTTTTAAAAGTCTTTCTTTCAAAAAACAAAAAGAAAAATCAGAAATCAAAATAAAAAATATTTCCTTTAAAATATTTTTCTCAAAAATTCCAAAAAAAAAAAGTTAGTTAGCTTGTTTTATTTTGCAAGAACTACGCTTGGTCTGATTCATGCGGAGTCATGATACGTAGGCAATCTCCATAGGATTCAACCATAACCAAAAAGAAAAAAGAAAAAAGAGGAAAAACCACAAGAAGGGCAAAAAGAAAAGAAAATAGTGGAAAAACAAGAAAGAAAAGAAAATCAAGAAAGGAAGAAAATAAGAACAAGAGAAGACAAAGGCAAGAAAGAAAAAAAAAGAAGGAAAAAGAAGAAAAACAAAGGAAGAAAAAGTTTGCAATTGGAAATAAGGAAAAGTCGAGATGACGCATGCGCCCGATCAAAGTCTGTTACCAATATGTTACATGCCCTAACGCTAACGTGATGGTTTCACTTTTTCATGTCATTCCAGAAAGGTGGTTGGTTTGTGATTTTAGAGTGGTAACTCATTTTTACAACACAAGGACAAAAGGCAGTTGGCATCTTGGCAACCCATTCCTACAACACCCGGGCAAAAACCAAACTGAACATGACAGGCCAAGAATCAGATACCAGTATCGTGAACCCGTCAAACGAGGTGGAAGTGGTAGATGTTAAAGAAATGAAGGAAGAGATGTATAAGTTGAGGCAGCAGATGGCTGAGATGCATCAGGCCTGGGCTAAGGGTCAGCCGGCACCAGTTTATCTTGCCAATCCAGCATATCTCCCACCTTTGGCTCAGTCTCAGGAGCTTCCTCCTGCGAATGCATCTTCACCTTTCCCTTTCTACCAACAGAGTTATAGCTCCACCTCCTATCCTCCCCAAGCTCCACCACCCAAACAAAACCCTCCCCCACCAATCACCCCTGTGTTTGTGGTGCCACCACCTGCCACACTGCAAAAATCTTCCAGTGAGCCCCTGTTTCAAGTTCACGACAGTCAGTACTATCCTCCTGAGCCTACCTTTAAAGCTCCTGAGCCATATTCCTACACTCCTCACCTTGAGCTCCCGGTAGAAACTGACAAGCCGCTTAAGGATCCGGAACAGGAAGAGATGTTTCAAAAAGTAAAAAGCCTGGAGCAATCCTTCAGGAACATGAAAGGGTTGGGTGGCCAAATCAGTGTGGCTTATAAATTTTTGTGTCTATTCCTGGATGTTCAGTTACCCGTAGGTTTAAAATGCCAAAATTCGATCTGTATGACGGTCATGGTGACCCGGTGGCCCACTAGAGGGGATTCTACAGCAAAATGAGAGGGGCCAGTGGGAAGGATGAATTACTGATGGCGTACTTCAGCCAGAGTCTGAGTGGTTCCGCTTTGAAGTGGTATACACGGCAGGACCATGGTAGGTGGTATACCTGGGATGACTTGGCACAAGAATTCGCCTGCCATTTCTAGTACAATCTCTAAATCATCCTGGACCGTCTGTCACTGACTAAAATTGAGAAGAAGCCCGGGGAAAACTTTAGGGAGTACGGTTTCCGGTGGAGAGAGCAGGCGGCAAGAGTCGATCCTCCAATGAGAGAGAGCGAGATGGTCGATTACTTCTTACAAGCTTTGAAGCCTACCTACTATGGTCACCTGGTGTCAGCAGTGGGAAAATCTTTTAACGAGGTAGTGAAAATGGGAAGTATGGTTGAAGAGGGGCTCAAATCCGATAAAATCCTAAGCTATTCGGCAATCAAGGCAACTACCCAGGCTATACAGAGCGGCACTGCAGGGGTACTGGGAAAGAAAAAGAAAGAAGATGTGGCGGTAGTTGACTCGAGAACTTGGTCCAGGGGCCCATCACCATATTGCCATCAACCTCGACCCCGTCCCCAAACCTACCCCCACACTCCACAACATTATTATCCACCCCGCGATCCTCACTTCTCTGTCCATCATACCCACACATACCCCCAACATCCTACCCATGCTCCATGGCGCGCACCCACCCCACAAAATACTTATCCAGCTCAAAACACCTATCCACCTCCGATAGCCTACAGGAATCCCCCTAGAGCAGGTTTGCGAGCCAGCCAAAATTTCAAGCAAGTAAGGGCACAGAAGTAGGAAACTTTCACCCCTATCGGAGAGTCATATGCAGACTTGTTTGAGAAACTAAAGCATTATAACTTGATTGCACCGGTTCCTCCGAATCATGTGGACAAGCGTGCAAGAAGCTTTGACCCTTCTAAAAGGTGTGAGTACCATTCCAATGCCCAGGGGCATGACGTCGAAAGTTGCCGGGATTTGAAAAGAGAGAGAGAAAGAATGATTCAGGACGGGGTAATTGCGGTCCAGGACAGTGCCACCTAGAACATTACATAGAATCCTTTACTTGCACATGATGGTGCACATTTTTTGGGGAAGATCCATGGCGATAGGGAGTATGAGAATCCTCTCAGAAACTCGTTGAATGAAGTCAATGATATTGAAATTGGTGAAGGCCCCAACAATTTTGATGGGCAATCCAGTGGCTAAGATGTCGAGTTTGGTGATTGGAAAGATGCTCTATCTCCTGGTTAACTAGAGTGGAGTTTTGGGGGTTTATTTTGTTGTCATTTCTGTTGTTCTGGTTATCTTCAGGGTTGTAATCCGAATATTGTCTTGTAATCCAAACCCTTATATCCTTTCACTTTGCTTTGTTTGTCTCGTCGTAGTAGCTTGTATAATGCTGTCTAGGTTTGTTCAAGGGTTGTAACTCTAGTCTAGTTTGCTTGTTTTGTTGTTTAAACCCTTTCACCATCAGTCTAATGCAACTCTTTGTTTCCTGCCATTTCTAGGCATTTTATTTAGTTCCTTTCTCCTTTTACAGTTCTTTTCATGCTGGTTCTAGTGACATGACATGCACACATAATTCTCAGTCTGGTTTTTAAATGTCAGTTTAGTAATGAAGCAATGAAACAATATTGACAACGTAAGGACATTCGAAGGAAATAAGTAAAGGCATTTTGAGATCACTTCGAGCCCGAATCAAGTGAAACTGAGGGCAGATAGAACATAAAAAAATACTATTGAAATGCATCATGCCGCATCGGTTTGAAGCCAAAGGCAAGTTTGCCCCAAGTCTACAAGAACCGTTCGTGGTACCGAGATTGTTATCCAATGGTGCTAGGTAATTGACAAATACAGAAGGCAAATATGTGAATCAATCAAAAGGTGTTATGTGTGTTTGCCTCAGCTTGTTTAACTGCGTAGTTTGTACTTGGCATGTTTTGGAGATTGGAATGACGAAGGCATTTTATTCTGCTATCCAAACACTTTATCCTTTGTTACCCCTTTCAGCCTCGTTTATTTTCTTACATACCCCTCTTTTGGAATCAATGACAGAATTCGTAAACACAAGCATGGAAAGTAAGTGAAGGAAAAGAGAAGGAAAACAATGAAAAAAGGAGAAAGAAGGAAAAAGGAAGAAGAAAAGAGAAAAAAAAAAGAAAAAAAAAGAAGAAAAAACAACAAGACAACAAAAAGAGAAAAAGAAGAACAGAAAAGAAAAGAAAATAAAGAGGAAGAAAAAGGAAAGAAAAGTCACAACAAAGTAATTTCTATGGCATGAACTACATTGGACTTGATCCCGAAAGGGTACTTAGGCAGCCTCTCTCTGAGGTTCAGTCACACGGAAATAAAAGTCCCAAAAGTCCCCAAAAAGGAAACTGGGGCAGAAGTTGTGGTTGTTGTGGAAATCTGATTCCGAAAGTTGTAATTTTGAACCCATGATGAAATTGTTTTGAGCCTTTAATGCCCTTTCTTTCTAACCCTGTCCAAAAGCCCGCATTACGGTCCAAAGAAAGACCTTCTGATCAGTCTTCAAGAAATGCCGAGTCAAGCGAGCAGAGGTGAATCATATCAGGGGCAACACTCCAGTCCAAATGAAGGAAATGAAGAAGGAGAGAGTCCTGTCAATGAGAACCACCACGGGTACCCCAAGGCGATGAAAGCTGAGAGAAATACCAATGAGAGAGTCTTATTGGTGAAAACCTTCACGGGCACCATAAGGCGATGGTGATTTGATAGAAAAACCAAAATGAAAGAGGCTTGATGGTGAAAACCCTACGGGCACTACAAGTCAAATAAGGATTGTGAATCAGATCGGATAAGCGGAGCATTGAATCCCAGTTTCACGGCGAAAAGGTACAACAAGAGCCGAACATCAGATTTGCTAAAACAGAGTAGGATGCAGGTGCATGTCAAGGTCGCTAGAGTCGGTATCCACATCTGATGATTTGCTACTCTGTAGGTTTCTTGTTAGGAATCGTCTCTTTCTATTATCTTTTACTTTATTCCTCCCACCTTGTTTTACTCCCTCTTCCTGGGTCGGTTGTTCATAACAAGTGAGAAATGACTTCAAAATCTGCCATCAAGCTCTCCAATTAAACAAAATAGGATCTGGTGCACACATCAAGGTGTCAAGTCATAAGAAAATAGCAAGCACAATGAGTTAGCCGCAATCAACATGCTTTGGGATCTGTGTAAAATACAAGGGTTTGGTACGTATCAATTCAGGAACAATGCAACAGATGAAGGGTGTTTGGTGAACGGATCAGAGATATTTTCTGTCTCAAGGGTAACAAAGAAAGTGGTTAGTCAATAAACAAGCAAGGTCTTCGAGTGGGAATCAGTTATCATGGCAAATGAAGGAACAATAGATCCCGAGGCCAAGGCCAATGATTTAAATCAGGAAAGAACAACATGCGTGTTGAGTTGGTAACAATCAATATGCTTGGGAGTCCATGTGAAACACAAAGGTTTGGTAAATGTCGGTACGAGCGGTGCAACAGATTAAGGGTATTGGGTCTGAACAAGAAGAGGTATTTTCTAGGTTAAGGTTCACAAAGGAAGTGATTAGTCCAGGAACAAGCAAGGTCTTCGAGTGGAAATCAGTCATCATAGGAAGTGAAGGAGCAATCTCCCTCAAAGTTCAAGGCCATAAACCAACCACCATATTTTAAACTGACAAGATTTTTCTTTGATTGAAACAGGGGAAGAAGTTTCGTTTGCTTAGGAGAAACCCTCCGTAAGGAAAGGCAGCACCCAAACAGGTATGACTGGAAATTCTCAGGGCCATCCTGGAAAATGGGACTTAGTTTAAATTTCAAAACAATCATGAGTAGCATAATTTAGCATAAATGTACCCCAAAGGAGCACAAGTTGGCTTCAAAGTTTGCATGTTTAAGATGAGATTAAATTAGGAGTTTTCAGGACCCTCCTGGATAATGGGACGTAGTTTTAAGGTTGGTTTAGATAACAAGATATAGTGGAAGTCGTACCTCTAGTAAATATAACTTAGGGTAAAACTGTCGTTTAACTAGAAGTTGTCAGGACCCTCCTGGATAATGTGAAGTAGTTTAAGCCCTTTTAGACAACACATGTAGTGGGAGTAATACCTTTAGAGGATATAACTTACGTTCGTAATTGTTAGAAGTTGTCGGGACCTGCCTGGAAAATAGGACTTAGCTTTCAAATTCCTATAATAGTTGGTAGAATAATTCAGTTTAACACTCACATATGTGCCCAGCCACCAAACTAGGGCAGAAAATGTTCTTTGTTTGTCTATTTTGTTGAAATCAGGTGCCCACCTGGAGAACAAAGGAAAATATTTCAAGCTCAGCAATCAGGCGCCCACCTGGATAACAAGGGAATACATTTCAAGTTTTGGCAATCAAGCGCCCACCTGGATAACAAGGGAATATATTTCAAGTTTTGGCAATCAGGCGCCCACCTGGATAATAAAGGAATACATTCCAAGTTCAGCAATCAGGCGCCCACCTGGAGAACAAGGGAATACATTTCAAGTTTGGCAATCAGGCACCCACCTGGAGAACAAGGGAATACATTTCAAGCTCAACAATTAGGCGCCCACCTGGAGAACAAGGGAATAGATTTCAAGTTCAGCAATCAGGCGCCCACCTGGAGAACAAGGGAGTATAATTCAAGTTTTATCTTTCAAGTTCTTATTGATAATTGATAGAATGATTTAGTCTTACACTCACATTTGTGCCCAGCCACCAAACTGGGGCAGAAAATGTTCTTTGTTTGTCTATTTTGTTGAAATCAGGTGCCCACCTGGACAACAAGGGAATACATTTCAAGCTCATCAATCAGGCGCCCACTTGGATAACAAGGGAATACATTTCAAGTTTTGGCAATTAGGCGCCCACCTAGATAACAAGGGAATATATTTCAAGTTTTGGCAATCAGGCGCCTACCTGGATAATAAGGGAATACATTTCAAGTTCAGCAATCAGGCGCCCACCTAGAGAACAAAGGAATACATTTCAAGTTTGGCAATCAGGCACCCACTTGGAGAACAAGGGAATACATTTCAAGCTAAGCAATCAGATGCCCACCTGGAGAATAAGGGAATAGATTTCAAGTTCAGCAATCAGGCGCCCATCTGGAGAACAAGGGAGTATAATTTAAGTTTTATCTTTCAAGTTCTTATTGATATTTGATAACATGATTTAGTTTTACACTCACATCTGTGCCCAGCCACCAAACCGGGGCAAAAAATGTTCTTTGTTTGTCTATTTTGTTGAAATCAGGCACCCACGTGGACAACAAGGGAATACATTTCAAGTTCAGCAATCAGGAGCCCGCCTGGAGAACAGAGGCATTTATTTCAAGTTTAGGCAATCAGGAGCCCGCCTGGAGAACAGAGGCATACATTTCAAGTTTTAGCGGTCAGGAGCCCGACTGGAGAACAGAGACATATATTTCAAATTTTAGCAGTCAGGAGCCCGCCTGGAGAACAGAGGCATATATTTCATATTTTTAGCAGTCAGGAGCCCGCCTGGAGAACAGAGGCATATATTTCAAGTTTTAGCGGTCAAACGTCACTCGGAGAAAGGGCAAAACACTTCAGAGTGCAATTCAAGTCAGTAACAAAAGAGGCTTACGAAAAGAATGCGAGTCAACAGTCCTATATGATGAGCGGAAGTTAGTCACAATCCAAAATAACAAAAGAAGAGGAGAAACAAAAGAAGGAAAAAGTTAATCCAAATGCAGCAGTAGAGAAAGATGTGAATTTCTTAAGAAATGATTGGAGTCACAAGCATGGTGTGGTGTCCGGGTTTGGTCTGAAAAGCTGAGGAAGAATGAAATAGCACCTGCAACTAACAAGCATCAAGGTTCTGATCCAAAGTCTGCATGAAGAACCATTCAAGACTCAAGATCAAGCTTCAGAAGACTTATAGATAGGAATCTTGTAACTCGTAGTTGACACGCTTAACTAGTCTTTTTCATGTTTTTATTTTTTATGTAATAGCAGGACCGCGAACCGGAACCGGAACCGGAACCGGAACCTCGGCAGAACGACACCTCGACCGGTTCTTCACCTCGGCATACTCTACCATCTCACTCACTTCTGAACTACACTGACCTGATTCCTTTATAGCCAAGGATATATAGGCAACCTTTGAAGCAAGGTTCGGTCAGACAGTTTTTCAAAAAATTCTTCTCATGGAGTTTCAAATGGGCAAAAATCCCTCACAGTGCTCACTTTATCTTTGCCCGAAAACTCTTCGTGTTTCCGAGCAAAGAGGGGCAGCTGTAAGCACGTGATTTTTGTCCTACATGAAGATAACTCCTAAAAATAGATCAAAATATTTTTTAGGAATTTTCCTTTATTTAGTCGCATTTCATGCATTTTAATATTTTAAAATCAAAATAATAAATACCAAAAAATATCTTGCATAGCATTTAAGTTTTATCAGAAAGTTATTTGGTTTTCATAAAAATTAAAAATTAAAAAAAATATTTTATTTTTACACCTTTTTCTTTAGTTGATTTTTCTCTTTTAATTTAGGATTAAGTAGCTTTTATAATTTTCGTAATTAGTATAATTTTAAATAATTTAGGTTTTTAATTCTAGAATTTTTAATAAAAAAAGAAGATAAAAAGAAATTGGGAAAAAAAAATTGGAAAAAGCTTTCCAAAAAATATTTTCCCCCAAAACACTTCTCTCCATATGAGACCTCCCCCCAAAATTATTTTCTCATAAAAATACTTCCCCCCAAAATTTTTTCCCACATAAAACCTTCCCCCAAAACTACTCCCCCACATAACACCCTACCCTACACACTCTATAAAATCAAAACTACACAAAAGAGAGGGGGACACACTGAAAAGAAAATGGGGGCGCAGCTTTTGGCTAAAGGCCTGGAAATATACTGAAGCTAGCAGCCGCAACAGTGTAAAAAAATGACCCCCCTCCTGGTGATCGTCTTCTTCGACGAACCAAGCGGCCCCACCTCCCTGTAACTCCATCTTCTTAAGCCAAAGCAACGACCTCACCCCCGTGGCTGCCACCAGTCTCTAACCTGCCCGATATCCTTGTGAATAGACACCATAACAAGCAACCGCTGCTGCGTCTTCATCTCGCGACTAGCTCACCATCGACAAAGCTTCCCTTTCCTCTCCATCAAGGCATAACCATCGACCAAACCTCACGATATCTTGACGCCTCTCACCCTTCTGTTGACGTTCCCTCACCACCCCCTTTCGATCGTCTCCTTTAGAAGCGAAAGGCCAACTTCCATAACTTCTTCTTAACAGAGACCATACGAAACTAATAAGGAACGAGAGTTTTTCTTCAACTTCGATGCCTAGATGATGGTGTTCGTTTGAGAGGCTCGTTTTATTTCGAGTTCTTCACGACTTCAACTCTCTATTTGTTTCTGTTATTGTTTGAGTCCAGTTTGAAGCTCGATCGGTGAGTTGTTCGGAGTTGAGCGTTGAAGACGTTCGAGGTTGTCGAGTCTCTGTTTTGATGGCAGTGGTGGTCTGTTTCAATCTGTAGACTGCTGGACATTTTAATTAATTGGATAACCAAACTTTCAGGTTCATTTCTTTCTTACCTATTGGATTTTGAATTGTTTTTTTTGTTTTTAAGTATTTGTCTTCACTTTGTTTCGATAAATGCCGAGCTAGCCATTTGTTGCTTTATTCTTGTGGAATGTTTTAACATCTTACAAACTCTGTTTTTTTGGTGAATGGTTGCGTCAGTATTGTGTTCACAAGAAAATGTATTGTTGGGGTAATGACTTGATTGTTGTTAGTGGGGGCTTTGGACCATTCTTTTTACTGTTATTTTTAAACAAGCGATGGAAATGAGCTATGATATCTTCTCCATTGTTTGATTGTGTCCCATGGGTTAATTCTAACAGATGTTTAATTAGTATTTCGTAGGCTTATTTCCTAAAGCCGTTAAGTTCTACTCTTTAGTTACTCTAATCATGTTAATCTTGTCTAAATGAATCCTTTGCTGCTATAATTGTTCGTTTGGTTAAGTTGAGTTAGTAGATGTTATTAATCAAGTTTCGTTGATTAGCTGCGATTAATAAGTTGTCGGGACTACGAGTATGGTCCCCGTGACGTAGTTGTGATTCCCATATTTCTAGTGCCTATTTGCATATTTTAGGGACTAAAATCCTGGTCCTTAGAATATTTTTGCGACTAGTTTAAATATGGTCATTAAATAGTACTTTTGCGGCTAGTTAGAAGCTGGCCGTTATATCTTTTGCGAGAAGATTAAAACTGGTCGCTAAGTCAAACAGGGCAGCACTACAAACCTACAGATTTATCAACCAAATTTTCTACTCCAAAAAAGGATTTAAGGACTAACAGTCTAGTCCCAAAAGAAACAAGCAACTCCCTAAATCACATTCAATTTTCAAATGCAAAATTGAATATATTATTATATAGATGATATGTTGTCATAAAATATTACCAAAAACTATCAACATCAGTTAGTTGGACCGTACATCAATGATGTAAGCTAGTCACAATGTGTTCATAACATTTAGCAAAAAATTATATATCACTAATATCCCTCGATTGACCTATAAAATTTTCTTGACATTCCCAGCAAAAAGATGGTCAATCAGTATGTCATCAAAAATCTATTTCTTGAACTTCAATATCCAAAACATGTAGAAGAAATAAGAAATTTTATTTAGAAAAACTATAACAATGTAGATGGAACAAAATCAGGGCTAGACCTAGAAAAAAGAAGCAACAAAAAAAATTTAATGGCTAAACACCATTGTTTTTTTTCATTCACTTGAAAAAGTTGTATTAAGCTATATGTGTATGATCATACATTCACTAATTGGTCCACATTTTATGGTTATCTACTATTTACACCATGCGCAACGCCCACTAGATTACCGCTTTCTTAGGTTATATACAAAGTGTATGAAGAGTTATGTGCAATTTCTGTCACTATACCATCACCACATTCTATGCCTTCTCATAATCTCTTGAAAGTTGATAAAACAAATCTACCATTATCATATGAAAAACTGCATTGACACCACTTTCTTATAAAACACTTTAACAACAAGTTCAACATTATTCAATACGTAAATTTTGAAACATTCAGAAATCCACTATCACATAAATTTTAATGTCATTAGAAGTGCTCAAATATATAGGTAAAGAAGTCTAGATATCAGTAAACTGAAGTAATAGAGATTGCAAATAACATCCAATTGGGACAAAGAATTGAGACATATAGTTTAACTTAATGAAGCAAATCACAGTCTATTATTTGTTCTGCTCTTATTACAGATTTCAAATTATGATTTGGCTCTAACATAAACTCGCTCCATAAACAAGTCAGATTACTCTACTTACAAAAGAAGAGAACATACTTGGTCTTTTTCGAATGAAGTGCCAGGGTGCTATTTTATATGCAACTAATGATTTCTTCACATCGATGAAATGAAATTAAAGCCGTAGCCTTGCAAGACAGTTTCAGACTAAAAGGACATGACTACTTCCATCCGACAAAGATATTTTCAACTTAAAAGAGCAACTAATTAGCCAACTTAAACCAATATAGCAAGATTGGGACATCTTTCCATTATCACATATAGTAAACATATTCTAACTGGGGCTTTTCGTTACTTTACTGATCTTCTGTTAAATTCTGATATTATGAGAAGTTTACAATTTTAAGTAAAATACACTATTAGATAACAGGTCCTTAGCAGCTCAACCCCAACCTAGCTTCAAAAGAATTAAAAGGAAAAGGAAGATTAAAAACAAACAATTGGGGCCGAGAAAGATATTCTTCCAAATGAGCTCTGAAACTTACACTACTAATGAGGAAATTTACAACCAAAAATGCATTATAGGTTCTCTCAGGGTAGACTTCAAAGAAGATTTTCATTATCATGCATACTGCTTATTCAGACGTTGTATTGAGATCAAACTAATTCACGAATGTCTTTGACTTTAAGTGGACATTAAAAGGAGTTTAGAAACTTTGGTGGCAATGAGAAATTATGAGGTTAAGTATATAAATTGCATTGTCACTCCTCAGATGTACTTCCAAAAAGATTCATAAGTTACTCATCTGGAAAAATGTTACGCAAACTCATCTAACATGATTGTAGAACAGGGACTTTGCCATGTTGATAGGTCAGAAAGAAGATCTCGAAGCTGATCAATTAGAAGCTTGAGATGCTTGTTCTTGTCTACAAGCTCCTTTTTTAACATAGAGGCGTGTTCCTCCAGCTGCTCAATTTCAGCTTGATCTGCAGCAGATAGTGAACCACTAGCAGAAGCAGCTTCCAATGCTTTTGCCTTCTGAGAATTAGAAATAGCCGTAAACCTATAGGTGATCACTCAACTGTTGAGAAAGATCAAGCTAGACCTAAATGTGATATCCCTGCTACTACATTGTTGTGAGTTCAGCTCTACAAACTAATACTACTTTGGATGTGATTGGTGATCGAGCTAATACACTTATCAAAGCAGTCGAGGTCCAGGAATAGGTGAATGTTAAAGAACTTAGGAAACCATAATCCTAGATCTACTAATTTTGGTAAGGATGCATTAGCTCATCGACAAACTGGGTAGATTACTCGAATAATATTGGTGCCACAAATTCGAATAAAGAACTGGTAGTAGATTTGGATGTGAATGAGGAATCTGGACATTCTAAACAAGTGGTTGAAAACCCTACTACTAATATTCTTATAGATGATCATACTGCTACAGTTCTTAAACATGTTTTAAAAGGATCAGGTGTGGTTCGTGAGCGGGGCTGGAGAACTGATGCAGCACATTGAAGCTACAACGAATGGTGCAGGTACAAAACGTGAGGAATCTGCTGCTACACCAGATGCAACAAGTGCACATGATACTCATCTTAAAGTGGTAGTAGGGAAGGATGAATCAGATGTTGGACACCAGATGCAACAAGTGCACAAGATACTCATCTTGAACTGGTCGTGATGGGGCAGAGGTGCTTGTCAATGTTGGTGCTTAGGATGAGGCTGCGGATTGATCAAATACAATTAAAAATGAATGTTGAAGTTGGGCAACCAGGCAACCTAAGGAAATCGAGGCTAATGTGAAGGCTGGAGTTTTGATGCAACAGGAAAGTGTTCAAGTTGCTGCAAATTGCAGTAGCGATTCTTTTATGAATCAACTTCGCCAAAATGCTAGCCGATTTTAGCATTAACTAGTGGAAACCTATTTTTTTCACAAAAGAAATTCTGCAATGTGATTCACTCCATTTTTGCTAGATTTTATCTCAAATCATTTGAATTCCAACTAAAGTCTCCATCATTTTCTTTAAATTGCAGGTTTTATTTATTGAATAAGTCCATAGCTATGGAGTTAGGGGATAACAAGATTTTTAGGGCTGCTACTAGCAGCGACCCCAAACTCATGACCCGTCAAACAATTCCCCAGAAGAATTGTATAATGAAAAGGAGAAAACCCTCGCAGAGGTGAAATTACTCTACAAGAAAAACTCAAATTTCTCCTCTTTGACCTACGAGCCCCATCTTTAAACCAACATTCTCACTTTTATCACTCACACAATAACTATTAGTACTCCAAACAACCCAATTGTAGAAAACAACTAAATAAACAAAAATTTGCAGAACCCAAACTCTGATTTCTGGTTCAATGGAAAAGAACAAGAAGAAGAAAAAGGGAAACTAAACATATACAAGAGAAAGAAATCAAATTTTGACGCAAACCTTCTGAGTTTGAAGTGATGATTTTCGCTACCTTTTGAGTTTGGAGTGATGAATTCGCTACCTTCTAACTGATGAAGTTTGCAACCTTCTGAACTCTGAAGAGAATTGAAGTTGCCGCTTAGTTAGGGTACGTAGTAATTTGGGAGAGATTAGGGTGAAATTGAATTTCTGGAGGTATTTTACTTTGAAAACAGATTTTTTCGAGGTTTTTTTAACTTTAAATTTCAGATTCCCGCCCCTATCCCGCTAAAATTGAGTATTAGAGACCAGATATTAAAATTTAATTATACCAGAATAAATCTAGTCGTGTATTTAGGAAAAAAATTGGGTATTAGAGACCAAAAAAAAAATCTCATCCCTATAAGTATACTTTTAGAGATCATATATAAAACTAGTCGCTAAATACTAGTCCCTAATAAGCCTTTTTCTTGTAGTGCTCTTTACGAAATATGGAAATCATCGATGAAGCATGGAAGTTATAACAAAAACCAGATATTCGCAATATAAGGATTCACAATCATGCTAGACACCAATGTATAGGTACTTGTCACCATGCCTATGCATCGTACTTAACAATTAACAAGTAGCAAATAAGACTCAAATTCTATTCCCTCAAGCTAAGGTTAGACCAAACACTTACTTCGATGCCTTGAATTTAACTCAAGCCTCAACTATAGCTTTACCCCTCGATTCCACCACAAAACCGCTCGAATCTAGTCACAAATTATTTAAATACATCAACAAATGCTAATGAATCAATTTGAATGCATAAAAATGAATTTTCCAAAGTTTTGCCCAAAAAGTCCAAAAATGCCCCCAGGCCCACGTGGTCAAAACTCGAGGTTCGAACCAAAACCCAGTTACTCATTCCCCCATGAGTCCATATCTAAGATTTGTTTTGAAATCAGACCTCAAATTGAGGTTCAAATCCCCAATTTTAGAAAAACCTAAGTTCTACCCAAAATCCCCAATTTCACCATGGAAATCCTTGATTTTAAGTTGAAAACAAGTTTAAATGATGTTAATGATTGAAAGAAATGAGTATAAATTAACTTACAATTGATTTGGAGAAGAAAGATTTCTTGAAAAATCGCCTATGGGTGTTTGAGTTTGAGAAAATGTGAAAAATAAAGTTCAAAATCGATTACGTATAAAATATGCTGGGCTGAGGATATGGGAAATGCGAAATTGGGTTCGTAATTGCGAACCCTGCAGGTATGGGAAATGCGAGATTTTTGTTCGCATATGCAAACTCAGGACATTTGGGATAACTTTGCATTTGCGAACTTTTAGTCGCATTTGCGAAAACTGCTCCATCGCTTTTGCGAGCCATTGGTTGCATTTGCGACCACAACCCAGTGCCCTCTTCCTCTCATTTGCGATGCCAGGCTCATATTTGCGAGCTCGCATTTGCGAGGCCTGCTTCGCAAATGCGAAAATTGCAGGTCTGATGCACTAGATTTTTCCTAAGTTCAAAAATGCACTCTGATATGCATCCAAAACTCACCCGAGCCCTCAGGGCTCCAAACCAAATATACACACAACCTCAAAAATATCCTACGAACTTATTCGTACGATCAAATCGCCAAAATAACATCAAAAACAATGAATCAAACCTCAAAATCACTAGTTTTTCTTCAAACTT
>MU733294.1:5584-22371 GCA_026770625.1 Nicotiana glauca
TGAATTGCTTATAAGTTGCGTTTGATTGCAGGTTTGAGCGACTAGATGATGAATATCACAAATCGGCTCAAAGAGGAGTGAAACCTGCCAAGCGCCAGAAGATAACTGAAACTTGGAAAAAAGAGACCTGTGCGGACTGCACTGTTTTGTCATGCGGCCGCACAGGAATGTTCAGAGAGTAGTCAAGTGTCAGCCCAAGCTGCGCGGTCCGCCTTGTTTTGTCATGCGGCCGCGCAGAAAAGTTCAGAGAGGTATTTTGTGAAGAAGATCCACGCGGACCGCAATCCATTTCCACGCGGTCCGCAAAGAAGATGATCAGAGGTTAAAATTTCTAAAGAAAAATTCCACGCGACCGCACACTAAATCAGTGCGGTCTGCGTGGATGAAAGATCAGAGAGTCATTGTAAGGATGATTTACACAGTGCGGCCGCATCACATTTCTATGCGGTTCGCAACACTTGCCTTGTGAGGCCGCGCACATTTCTACGCGGTCCGCGTGACCTTGCCTATGCGGCCGCGTGACATTTCTACGCGGTCCACATCCTCAAGTCCAGAAGCCAGAAATTGAAGATCAATTACCCTACATGGACGCATGACATTTCTATGCGGTCCGCAACAGACCCTCAGGGGTATATTTGTCCGATTTTTTCTGTGTAGTATAAATAGAACATTTTACTTTTTTTCAAGGAAGTTTTGTAATCTATCTGAGCAGATGAGCACGAGACAACTTGTATTAGCCTATTTTTGGCAATTTTCTCATACATTTAGCGTGGATTCACGTGGTTTAATTTAGTAGTTAATGATTATGTCAATTTCTTCTACTATTTCTTCTATTTCTATTACTTCCATGTCTAGCTAAACCCATTAGCTAGGGTTGTGGCTCAACCCTAGTGTGGGTAATTAATGGGTATTTTTTCTTAATGTTTGGATGATTGTGGGTGTTTGGTATTTGGGTTAATTGTATGTTTTTACTTGGATTTGGTGGTTGCAAACACTAAGTCTAGCTTAGTGGGTCTTGACTCTACTTGAGAAAGAGAGTCTATGACCTCATAATTAACCCAACAAGGATTTGGGATGGACCCATGAGAATGGTAGTCCCAAGTAACGGGTTAAACCTCGAGAGAGTAATTACCCTACTTGAACCATTAGTTGCTTGGGCAAATTAGCCTACCCAATTGGTCTTGAGAGAGTCAATTGGGCAAAATCACTCTCTCTACCGAGAGGTGTGAGAGTGAGTGCTTAGTGCAACGGTTATCCATATATCTCATATTGTCATCTTAACATTAGAATTCTATACCCGTTAATTGGTCACCTAGGCGAGTGCTACGACCCTAGTGCTTTCTCTCTAATTGCATACAACTAGCATTATTATCTAGCATACTTTAGTTTACAATTGTAGTTGATAAATTTAGTTGATAAACAATAGGAAAAAAAAAACCAAAAATGATAGAAGCAAAATTAGGAGCCAAAACACTTTCCTAGACTTCGCAAATACTCGACTCCCATAACTAGCTCCCTGAGGAAATTGACCCCGAAATCACTATCGGGTAAAAGTTGTTAGCGCCCACTCTTCCCAAAGGTTGAGTCCGCACTGATCATCGGGTAGGGTCGGGTTAGTTATTATAAGTTAATGGGTTAAAATTATGTAAAGTCAAACGCGTGACATACACTGATATCTTATTAACAGGACATGGTCAAAGGAGGTGGGTACTAGATACACTTTAGAAAGGTTTCTTGTGTAAGGTTATTACCGTCCACAGAAAGTGTGTAAGGGGGATTTGGGCCAAAGGTTGGGTGGTAAACTATGTATTAAGCCTTATAGAAAATACTATCCATTTCAATTTAGATGAGTTACTTTGACTCGACACAAAATTTAAGAAGAAAAAAAATTTAAGACTTGTGGTCTTAAAAGCTTAAGGGGTAAAAATATTATGGGACAATGACATTTGTGTGGTTGTAAAAGTTTCCCATTAAAGGTAAAATGGGTAAAATAAAAAATTTAAAATTAAATTATTTTTAATTATAGAAATATATTTTTTTTTAATAAACTGATAAGAAAAGTGTGTCATTTAAATTGAAACAGAAGGGAGTACTTTAGAATAAGATAAAAAAACGAAAACACTAAATAATTTGGACCAGAGAGGACAACATTTGTAAAGCATGTTATTAAGGCAATCATGAAAGCTAGCAGAAGCTTAGCTTTTTATGAATAAAAGCAAAGTGAGTTAATTGTAGCAATAAAATAAAATAATGTGAAAAATCAGTGCGTATCATTAACGGGATAATAATAGTGCCACGTTGGATGCGAAATGTTCCTGGAGGACATGTATGTGATTCCTACCAAATATAAAGTTTTCCCTCGTTCAAAATTCCTTCTAATTGCGTGCAAGGTGGTGGGTCTAGCGTTCAATCATCTCGTCATTTAAATAAGTAATATTTATGTTTGTCACTAGTTGGCATGTACAAAATGGTATTGGCTGGATGCATAACACAGAAATTTAAAGATAGTGATTTTTTATTTAGACACTTTAATTAGATATTGTTTCGATTGAACATGTTTAAATTATACAAATTAAATACATTTTGCACTTATTAAAAATATCTTAAGCGCATATGCAAACTGTGTTTATTTGAAATAATTAGCCAACTAAAGCGTTGATTACACTGGAACAAGTTATTTTCGCATCTCTTTCGGAGAGCATCTTCAAACTTCTTTTTAGGTTCATCTTTCACATCAAATATGAAAGTACTTGTTTGTATGAACTCCTTACGTGAAATAATTAGATCAATTAAAATGTTGATTACACTTGGACTCTTTTGGAGAGTTTTTTCAAACTTCTTCTTAGATTCATATTTTACACTAAAATGTGAAAGCACATGTCTGCATGAAATCCTTATGTGAAATAGTTAGCGAATTAAAGCGTTGATTATATTTGGAACCAGTCATTTTCACGACTCTTTTGGAGAGTGTTTTCAAACTTTTTCTTAGGTCATCTTTTACACTAAAATGTGAAAGCACCTGTCATGAGCTCCTTAAGTGAAATAATTAGCCAATTAAAGCGTTGATTATGTTTGGAACAAGTAATTTTCACAACTCTTTTAGACAGCTTTTCAAACTTCTTCTTAGGTTCATCCTTCGCACCACAATGATTTAATTGGCTTATTATTCCGCATAAGAAGCGCTTGCATACACGAGCTTGAGATATTTCTAAAAGCCAGTACGGAATACGTAACTAGTTCACTTTGGACCTACTACAGGCGTTCAATCGGAACAAGGATTAGTTATATGTCTAAATGAAAAATCATAGAAACTTTGAGTTTCTTCATATGTATTGAGCCACATGATATTCCAAGGCTATGAATCACTAGTTTTACCATCAAAGGTTTTAGTTGAGTCATAAATACTTCTTAACCTTAACTAGATGTTTTGAATTCGAGTTCTAAATAAATACCCGCCTTTTGGTATGGAGTGAATCCGAATTAATCGAGCCCCAAAACTGATATTTTATACCAGATGAAAAACTGAAAAAATAACTAGATCTGATATGTGAAATATATTCTTCAAGAATGATGTTACGTACATCATTTCAGTTCATGATGCTAACGATTTGTCACGATCCAAAATTCACTAAGGGTCGCGATGGCGCCGGACACTGCTGTCAGGCAAGCCAACCAAATTACTTAATCAAATTCTCGTTTTAATACTTTTGAAATCTAGGATTTTTCCTTCAAATTTAGCAATTTAAAAGATAATTGTCTCAATCAAATTTAAATGATAAGCAGTTAATACAAAATACTTCAAAACTATTCCAAAACCCGGTATCACAAGTGCATGAGCAATTTCTAAAAAAAATCAAATAACGTACAATAACTGCCCGGAACACAATATTGGACAAGAAATAAATACAGATAATTGAAAGAGACTCTGCTGACTGCGGGTCGCCTCGAGAAGTGCAGCTCACCTAAGTCTCCGTATCCCCATGCTGCTACGCCCAGTAGGCCACTAGAATTACATATACATGTGCAACAAAAATACACAAAAGTGTAGTATGAGTACGAAAACAACATGTACTCAATGAGTATCCCGTCTAATCTCAAAGAAGTAGAGATGAGATGGTCAACTTCGACACTTACTAGTGGTCCAATAATAATATGGTGAACATGTGAGGATAACATGGATTTATCTAGCAATTACAACTCATAGAGCAAGAAAACAGGTAACACCTTCTCAAATAATATGGAAATTCCAAGATTTACTTTTCGTTATCTTTATTAGTTTATAGCGGGCCATAAAAAGGCAATATCAACTTCAATAAGTTTCAGGATAAGCAATGCATGCATGCGCATATTCTGCCGAGGCAACGACCCGATCCAACAGAAATAAATTGTGCACTTGCCGAGGGTCGACGACACGCCTATAAATGCATCTATTTAATATGTCGAGGCATTCGGCCTGTTCCATAAATAAATACACAGACAGTCAATCAAGAAGTCCACACGGAGTATATTATCGAATGAAACAAATCCTCTTTAACCACTTAAGAAAATGAAGTTTTATCTGATTAGAAATTCGTTTACTAATTCGATGTGATTTGAGCAATTCAAGTTATCAATACGTTCGTAAATAATCCAAGTATAGCATGCTTTTGGGTCCTAACTACTCAGACAATAGCACAATAGTAGCTACGCACGGACTCTCGTCACCTCGTACGTACGTAGCCCCTACAAATAGGATCACATAATCAATTATTTTACCTATGGACACAATTCCCTCTTACAAGGTTAGAAAGGAGACTCACCTCGCTCCGAAGATCCATAACCGACATTCCATGCCCTTCCGAAGACTCGAATCGATGTACAACGCTCCAAAACTAGCCAATAATTATGTAGATCCATTAATATATGCTAAGGTACTCATTATAATCTAATTTATAAAACTTCCTAACCCCGATCGAAAAGTTGACGAAAACGCCCTCGGGCCCACGTGTCCGGAATTCGAAATTTTTTTGAAGATAAAATTTACCCATAATCTAATGAACTCAAATATATGATTTCCTCTTAATTTCATTCCCAAAATCCTGGTCAAATTCCAGGAATACTAATTTTCTAGGTTTTTCCCCAAACCCCAAGTTTTCTACAAATTTCATGCTCAAATCCATATATAGTTGATGTATTTAACTCAAAATAGGTGGGGATAACTTACCTTATCATTGATGATGAAAATCCTCTCTTGAAACCCTCCAAGAATCGCCTAAGCCAAGAAAATATGAGAGGAAATGGCCAAAATCCGATTTTTAAAACAATTCTCTACCTCCAGCATTTTACACTTCTGCGGAATCCGCTTCCGCGGTCCCGCTTTTGCAGACCATCTGCCACTTCTGCGGCTTCCACTAGGCGTCCCTTTTTTGCTTCTGCGTTCCTCTTTTCGCAGATGCGGTCCCGCTTCTGCGGAACATTGACTGCATCTACTGTCCACGAGCCCCTGACAAAATCCGCTTTTGCGCTCCTCCTTCTGCATTTGCGGTCCCGCTTCTACGAAAATATGACCGCATCTGCGGTCCCAGCTCCCTTCACCTCCAACCGCATCTACGATTTATTTTTTTGCTTCTGCGGTACCGCTTCTGCGGTCAACCCACCGCAGAAGCAGTTATACCAGCAACCAGCTATCTCAAAACTTCAAGTTTCGATCCGTTAGCCACCTGGAATCCACCCAAGGCCTCTGGGATCCCAACCAATCATACCAACCAGTCCTGTAACACATTACAGACTTGCTCGAGGCCTCAAATCATATCAAACAACGATAAAATCACAAATTATACCCCAATTCAAGCTTTATGAACTTTAGAACTTCAAACTTCTACTTTCGATGTTTAAACCTATCAAATCTCGTCCGATTACCCTCAAATTTTGCACACAAGTCATATTCGACATTACGGACCTACTCCAACTTTGGGAATCGAATTCCGACCCCGATATCAAAAAGTCCACTTCCGGTCAAATTTCTCAAAAACCTTCAAATTTCTATCTTTAGCCAAATGACTCCAAAATGACCTACGGACCTCCGAATTCACTTCCGATCGCGCTCCCAAATCCAGAATCACCATACCGAGCTACTCCCAGACTCGAAATCCCAAATGGACATCGATATCACTGAAATGCACTTCAACCCGAACTTATGAAATTTCTTTCAAAATGCTACTTTCCACAATAGGCGCCAAAACGCTCCCCGGTCATCCAAAATTCGATCCGGGCATACGGCCAAGTCCGACATCATAATAAGAACCTGCTGGAAACTTTAGATCCCGATTCTGAGTTCGTTTATTCAAAATTCCAGTCCTAACTAATTCTTTCAATTTTAAGCTTTCGAAATGAGAATTCTCTTTTCAAATCAACTCTGAACTTCCCGAAATTCAATTCCGACCACGCATGGAAGTCATAATACTTGAAATGAAGCTGTTCCTGGCCTCGGACTGCTGAACGGAGTGCTAGAACTCAAAACGATCCGTCGGGTCGTTACATTCTCTCCCACTTAAACACACATTCGTCCTCGAACGTGCTGAGAACTACATTGAAGTAGTCGGAAATCACTAGTTAACTTCTCATGCACCTTCCCGTGCTACCACAACTCAGTTGAGCACATCAGCTTGATCAATTCTGAAAATTTTCCCTTTTATTCAAGCAAATAAGTCTTAGAGCCTAATTCCAGCATCCGAAATTCTATGCTTGACCTGTTTCCAACCTAAGATCACCATATCAATCACTACATGCTGTACCTAAACATAGCTGCATAACTTTGCTAAATTCACACCTAGCATCACTTTACTCACCGGGCCACAATAACATTTTTTTGATCGACTTAGTCAAAATTCCACGAATCTGATGCTCCCATTTCACCCTATGACATACACAGGTCTTACTCTAACGCCTACAATGCCGCCACAACGGAAGAGAAATGCAAAAATTCATAATCGACTGCTGAGTCAATCAATCATTGAGTCTATACTTCTGACAAGAAACATTACCTCATTCTGAACCAAATAATGATCTTTGCTCCTTAATATATTTCACGTAATCAGATTGCACTGATCCTAAATCCAACAATCTCGTCTCACCCAGTACGAACTGCTCAGGAAACAAGCCACCCCGACATGACCAAAAGTCTCATATGATGCCACAATGAGCCAATAGGCTACCAATTAGAATGCGATACAAAAAGGAAAACGAACTCTGGAAGGAATTACCTAACTCACACACTAATACGGACTTTCCCTAGAAAATAGGAAGCAAGACATACAAAAATAGCATATAGAAAACTATACTCAACATCACACTATTGCGGCGCGCAAACCGATCCAAATAACATACCTATGGCGGCGTGCCACCCGATCCACACATAGATCTCACATAAAGAGATGCACATCGAGCTAAATTTTCTTATTATAATGAAATACCGAATTTCGGCCACAAGCACGCTAAGTGTGTAATACCATCTCTGAGGAGACATATAGCTCTATAAGCTACGAAACTCAGGCACACTGAGATGCGGTATACAAATATGAATCTCAAGAGCCAATTTTCTCATATTATATCATTTCTACGCGGATCCTCCACACATAAGCAATTTCTCAAGCCGTCTTACAACTCACACGGCGCAATGTATCATTACTTGATATATCCAACAATGAAATTACACCCTGACCACTCCCCCATAAGGATCACATTACTGAAATGAACACGTTTGGCCTGATATAGAGCCCATATTCACATTTGAGTCCATCCACAGACCTCAAGTTGATTCTGGTCGCACTAACTAGGCTAATAACCTTTCCAAGGCTCATAATAACTCTCTCTTTCATAATGAATAAGAACAACCATCATAACCGGAGCGAACCTCCACAGTCCATAACCCAATAAGCAAAGTGCCCTCTAGGCATATATTCTCGAATTAATGATATTACCACAATCCTCATACTTGGTTTAAATCTTTAATCAATCAAGTGACCACATGTCACACTTATACAGTCTTCCTTTGGGACACGCTCCCACCACCTCTGAAATGAATAACGGGTCCGCACATCCAAATCACCGGCCACACTAACGCTGAAAAGCGATCAAGAATCATTAACCAGGATGCAAAGCCTATTTCACCAAAACACCGATCTCAGGTGACGCTGAAGACAATACCAACTTACCTTAAACACCGAAACTCATTTCCTGCTTATTCGAGATTGTGACATCCTTGTTTACACCGAGCTGTAACCTTGATCCTCACTTCAGATTCCATACTACTCACTGCACCCAACGTGCCGATATACAATAGGGCATGATTTTTCATCATAACTCCGAAACCACTAATAGGTTAATACTTCATCACATCCAAGCTTTTCACTGAACTCATTTCAGGAGAACCATAGCAACACATAGGTGAATCCTCATAACTGTAGAACATCCAAGTCTTTAAGTAGTGGTCTAATCCACCATAACCCTTCCGAGATCAGCCCACCGATAACATGCTGAAATGGTAGAATACTTCTGAATAACATCAATTACGGCGGCCAACAGGCCTCACACGTACCGTCACAAATCACTTGCATAACTTGATCACACTGAAGGAACTGATCACATACACCAATATGCCAATTTAACTGTGGCTAACCAATCTACTTCCTTCCAATTTATCCATGATTGCCTTAGAAATAATATTAACTCCATTCAACACCTAACACATTCCACCCGCACTCACCCCGAGTGACTTGGAACTGCGAGACAATGTTGTCTCAAATCCCATGAACCATTTCATACCTTCTTTGTACGCACATTCGCACCTTCAATTGATATTCCCATTCGGCTAATCCCTCTACAAATCTGAAGTACTTTCTCATCTTTCTCTCAAGTGCTACACTGCAAGTCAAAACATCGTAGAACATTCTGGGCCTCCACTCATAAGCTGCTGCAAAAGCTTGATTCCTAACTGTACTTATAGGCTCGAAATCATTAGGCACCATACTTTACCTCTTTTTGAATCCATTAAGACCGTTGTAGGAGCCACTCGCTCTGACTTGGTCCCGAATATAATCAACTCCATGAATACCCTCTCGACGGAGAACCCGACAGAATCACTCCCCAAATCTGAACATGAGCCAATAAGGCCAACCGTAGCACTCCTTTAACAATTCCTTTGCTCAATTACCACTTATGGTCTTTTCTCGTAGCTGAGATAACCCCTCAATATGCTAATAACTAGAAACTTCGCAAGTAATTAACCACGCAACCCAATCATAGATGGTGGGACTCTCCCACTTAGCTCGAAGCCACTATTACACAACTCTGGAGTTCACCAGGATTCTTAATCTCTTATTGACATAACCTTGCACCATTAACCGCCAATATTCTCGATATCTTACCGTAGAAACCCCCTTCTATACTCAGAATCATCAACAATATCCACACGATCGATCTCTTTACTATATAAATAATAGAATTCTCCGCAGAAGCCTCGCCAACCACGCGGCCGCTAACCTGTTCACAGGAATAACCCACCTGTAGAAATCACTCTCCGGCATCTTCCAATGCTGCTGCACGGGGTACAATTACTACGACATCAATAACCCATCCTGAGTCCGAGCTCACTCTCCAGTTGCACAAGTCCATTCACCCTTCGTGGACATCAATTAAATGTGCGGCAACATTCTTCCAGTTCAAAGTTATGTTGTATCCTTCTTCTTTCAAGAAGCTCCTTCCCGTTATATCAAATCTCTTACCGCATAATAGTCCATACTTCTAATTAAATCCGTAGACTCCAATCACCAATCACTAATATTCTCAAATCGCTCCAAACTCTCCTTAAGGTATGTGGTCATCCCACTAAAAAGCCCATATGCAACTCCGCCACTCTCCCGTCTTGACGGAACTCATCCCCTTAATCGACTACTCGGCCTTTGGCCTCTTATACTCAACCTTCTAGAAATTTTAGCTACCGCCTGACACTTCCCACATGTCTTTCCTCATCCTTTGCTGCTCAGCCTCTACCTCAAATAAAATTTATCTTCAGGGCACTTTAACCCACAATTGTTGCTAACTTTACACCTTTTGGAAGATCATCTTTCTCAAGCTGCCAATATTATAACTGCCGATTCAACCCTGAACCACCTTGCCTCGCGACATCTAACAGTCGCTTATTCAATACTGACCTGTAATATCCTGCTCCAGAGGTGAATTGTAGAAGATCATAACACTAGCGAATCTAGTACATCCAATAAGGATAACAACACCTCATCATAGTGGGAAATTCCACCAAGCTCGCAAATACCGAGTCTCGATACCTTGTCAACCCAAACCTGAACATTCTCTGCCCGATTGCCCTTCCCTTGCCAGAAGTAAAATACTGAATCTCTAAATCACAAACTGAGTAATCTTCCCATCAAGTCATTCACCGCCCGACAAGTAGGAAAATGTCCTACCATCATATCAATACTGCAGAACAATAGTTCATAAGCATCATGGTAACTTGTGCCTAGCCTCAGAGCACTCAGAAGTACTGCTACTGGGCTGAAACAATAAAATATTCTTCCATAAAGCGACGATAATAATCCGATCAGCTATACCGGGAGAAACATCCCGTATCACATCTATAGTACCATTACAGTTCTTCAATTTTTGATTTATAACAAGCGGTTCACGTCGCATAGGATTGAGTAGAAATGAAATAAAGGCATATGCCTCCAAGGATCAAATCGCACGATAAGGAATCAACAAGGGAAGTACTCCTAATAGTCCTGCAACCTCCCGAGGATAAGCAGAGACATCTCTGTACCGATCCACGAGACTCTACTAGAATTGCTCATGACTCATGAGACCCTAGGAACCTAGTGCTCTGATACCATGCTGTCACGACCCAAAATCCAATAAAAGTCGCGATGGCGCCGGACACTATTGTCAGGCAAGACAACCAAATTACTTAATCGAATTCTCATTTTAATACTTTTGAAATCTAGGATTTTTCCTTCAAATTTAGCAATTTAAAAGAAAATTGTCTCAATCAAATTTAAATGATAAGCAGTTAATATAAAATACTTCAAAACTATCCCAGAACCCGTTGTCACAAGTGCATGAGCAATTTCTAAGAAAAATCAAATAACGTACAACAACTGTCCGAAACACACAGACAGTCAATCAAGAAGTCCACATGGAGTAATTATCCAATGAAACAAATCTTTTTTAACCACTTAAGAAAATAAAGTTTTATCTGATTAGAAATTCGTTTACTAATTCGATGTGATTTGAGCAATTCAAGCTATCAATAAGTTCGTAAATAATCCAAGTATAGCATGCTTTTAGGTCCTAACTACCCGGACAATAGCACAATAGTAGCTACTCACGGACTCTCGTCACCTCGTACGTACGTAGCCCCCACAAATAGGAGCACATAATCAATTATTTTACCTATGGACACAATTCCCTATTACAAGGTTAGAAAGGAGACTCGCCTTGCTCCGAAGATCTATAACCGACATTCCATGCCCTTTCGAAGACTCGAATCGATGCACAACGCTCCAAAACTAGCCAATAATTATGAAGATCCATTAATATATACTAAGGTACTCATTATAATCTAATTTATAAAACTTTCTAACCCCGATCGAAAAGTTGACGAAAACGCCCTCGGGCCCACGTGCCCGGAATCCGAAATTTTTTTGAAGATAAAATTTACCCATAATCTAACGAACTCAAATATATGATTTCCTCTTAATTTCATTCCCAAAATCCTGGTCAAATTCCAATAATACTAGTTTTCTAGGTTTTCCCCCAAACCCCAAGTTTTCTACAAATTTCATGCTCAAATCCATACATAGTTGATGTATTTAATTCAAAATAGGTGGGGATAACTTACCTTATCATTGATGATGAAAATCCTCTCTTGAAACCCTCCAAGAATCGCCCAAGCCAAGAAAATATGAGAGGAAATGGCCAAAATCCGATTTTTAAAACAATTCTCTGCCTCCAACATTTTTCGCTTTTGCGATTCCGCTTTTGCGGACCATGTACCGCTTCTGCGGCTTCCACTAGGCCGCCTTTTTTTGCTACTGTATTCCCCTTTTTGCAGATGCAGTTCCGCTTCTGCGGAACATTGACCGCATCTGCGGTCCACGAGCCCCTGACAAAATCTGCTTCTGCACTCCTCTTTCCGCAGGTGCGGTCCCACTTCTGCGGATATATGACCGCATCTGCGGTCCCAGATCCCTTCACCTCTAACCGCTTCTGCTGTTTATTTTTTCACTTCTGCGGTACCGCTTCTGCGGTCAAACCACCGCAGAAGCGGTTATACCAGCGACCAACTATCTCAAAACTTCAAGTTTCGATCCGTTAGCTACCAAGAATCCACCCGAGGCCCCCGGGACCCCAACCAATCATACCAACCAGTCCTGTAACACATTACGGACTTGATCGAGGCCTCAAATCATATCAAACAATGCTAAAATCACGAATTACACCTCAATTCAAGCTTTATGAACTTTAGAACTTCAAACTTCTACTTTCGATGTTTAAACCTATCAAATCCCATCCGATTTTCCTCAAATATTTCACACAAGTCATATTCGACATTTCGGACCTACTCCAATTTTCGGAATCAAATTTCGACCTCGATATCAAAAAGTCCACTTCCGGTCAAATTTCTCAAAAACCTTCAAACTTCTATCTTTAGCCAAATGGTTCCAAAATGACCTACGGACCTCCAAATTCACTTCCGATCGCGCTCCCATCTCCAGAATCACCATACGGAGCTACTCCCAGAATCGGAATCCCAAACGGACATTGATATCGCTGAACTGCATTCAACCCAAACTTAAGAACTTTCTTTCAAAATGCTACTTTCCACAATAGGCGCCAAAATGCTCCCGGGGTCATCCAAAACCCGATCCGGGCTATGCCCAAGTCCGAAATTATAATACGAACCTGCTGGAACCTTCGGATCCCAATTCTGAGGTCGTTTACTCAAAATTCCAATCCTAGCTTATTCTTTGAACTTTAAGCTTTCGAAATGAGAATTCTCTTTCCAAATCAATTCTGAACTTTCCGTAGCTCAATTCCGACCACGCGTGCAAGTCATAATACCTGAAATGAAGCTGCTCATGGCCTCAGACTGCTGAACGGAGTGCTAGAACTCAAAACGACCTCTCGGATCGTTACATGATTTATTTAAAATAATGAAGCTTAATTCTAAGCAATTATGATAACGATTTATTTAAAAAAAAAAGAGAAGGAAGAGACATCCAAATTTTTTTCAAATGGAATACTTAAGAAAATTAACCATAGTTGTTGAATGATATTAGTTTAGATTGTAGGATAAGGTTAGCATTGATCATCTATAATAATGAGGCTTAATTTTGGTCAGTAGTTACATAGAGTTACACTACAATAAATTTGGTAAATCGTGGCGGTTTATTTATTGGGGTTATATAAAACTCCCACTATACGTTTGTTTTGTGGCGTTTGAGCTAACTCCCACAAAATAGTTCTTATTGTGGCAGTTTAAGTGTGAGGGTCGTAATTCGTGGCGTTTGTTTCCACCTCCTCAAAGTTTTTCTTATTATGACGGTTTATTTGTGAAGATTTTTGATAACCTCCACAAATATATCAATTCCAGGTGTTTGAGAAATTGTTACAATTCGATACAAGTTAATGATTATTAATTCATGAAAATTTTTAGTTAATTTTTCCACCTTATTTCTTTAAAATTAAATCAAATTACATATTTTAGTTAAAAATTTGCGAATTAATGCAATATACATCAATATAGATACCTTTTAGTTTGTAATCTTTTTCTCCTCACTTTCTTCAACTACAAAAGAAAGGTTTTCCATTTCTCTATGTCTTACTCACTAGTTTTTCTTTGATTGTCTTTGTGCATTTCTTTAATTCATCTCTCTATCTTTAGCAAAAAATAATAACGACTTCTATTTCATTTCTTCCTCATAGGTTTCTTATTTATAGATTTATACGAAATGTCTACCCATAAATACTAAATATAATTTCTAACCACGTGAGTATCGTGAATCTTTATGTGCAAAAAATGAGATTTAACTGATGTTGGACCATAATATTGGGTAACAAAAGAATAATGCAAAAGGAACCATCACATAGTTGAAGTGGGGCTCAACAAAAGCAAGAAATGATCGTTGATTCAATTTGATCTCACCGTCACAAGTGATACTTGTCTCCACAGAAGAAGACAACAATATAAAGAATTGAATGCATTGGGTACTCAGTGAGTCTCACTGAACAAATAGGGTCGGCGAGGTCTAACATAAACGAAAAAATATGCTTTAGATTAATCATAAATAATATCTGCATTCATAGGTAACGAACACATCCAATGAACAATAGTTACAGGAGAGACGTCCAAGTGTTGTAATTATCTACAGACACATTTGATATTTTTTAATTTTGTTAGAGATAATTTAAATTTTAAAGGGATATAAATAATTGCAATACTTAACATGCAGATTATCTTTATTTTCATCGTAGTAGGTGTTCTATGTTCAAATAGTATTTTTAAAGACGGGTGTGTGAGGCAAGCCATTTTACTACGGGATGATGCATACGCTCAATATATCTTTAAATTGTTTAATTTATAAATGACGCATAATAAACCAAAAAAAGTATATTAGAGTTTAAGAAATTTTAAAAAATAAACTCATAAAAAATAAAATATCTTGTATATTTTTACAAGTATAAATTATATAATAATGTTAAAGTTACTATGAGATACAACTATAATGTCTTAACTATCAAACAATTAAAAAATTATAATTTTTTAAAAAATATATAAATTTATACATTTTATTTCCCTAAAAGCAATTAATCAAGAAAGTTCATAAATACTATAATTTAAAATATTACTCATTCATGTATAAACAAAATTACTTTCAAAGAGCAAAACAATAAAAACCTGATAATTTAAGACATTAAGACCAACGACAATAAGATACAATTCTTACAATCTAATTTAGAAAAATAGTCTAATGATATTCATACTCACAATATTCTCAATTGATAAATATGCAGTTATGTGGCTCATTATTTGAGTTATTCTCAAATAAAAGTTTAATCATAACTTTGCTAAAGAATTGAGCATCAATAGTGTTAATTAGAGAATTTGACACGTGATTTAAGGAGGAACTACAGCCAAACCTCTCTATAAAAACCTCATTTATTCCGTTATATTTTGGTTGCTATAGTGAGGTGCTGTTATAAAAATATATATTATAACATAACATAAAAATTAATTCCGTAAAAACTTGGCTTTTATAGTAAATGGTTGTTATATAGAGATATAGTTATAGAGAAGTCTAACTGTATTAGGCAAGCCCTGACAATTAAGTGTTATGCGTGTTTGGGTGGATGCTTTGGGGCGTAAGCTCACATAACTAAGCTCCACACATATTCTTCAGGACCTTTTAAATAGTGCCTCGTCTAGGGACAGCTAACTTCGAACGTGCCCCAAAAGAGCCTTTTGTCACGACCCAATTTCCGAACCCAGTCGTGATGGCGCCTATCGTGAAGACGAGGCCAGCCAACTAACCCCAATTCGTCTCTTTGACAATTATTAAATATACATGAATGGATAAATACAACTTAACAATAATAATATCCGATATTTACAACCCAACACAACCTAACCGGGGTGTCACAAGTCACGAGCATCTAAAGACGACTGAACACCACTACAGGGCCCATAATATATACAAAATATAATCTGGAGTTCAAAAGATGAAGTCCGGTGCCGCGAACGCTGGCGGTCACCTTGCCCACTACAGTAGTAATACCTTCAATCAACTATTAACCCGCTTCCGGGTGAACAATACATGCAACTGCACGCGAGGTGCAGGCAGTAAAGTGAGTGCTCCAACTCAGTGAGTAATAAAAGTAAATAATAACTGAGCAGCAAGAAATCACGTAAACCAACCAACATGCTGTATAGAAGCCAGGTACAATTTCTTAGAAAATAGTAAAATCTATGAAATCTTTAAAAATATCTTGGCTTAGTTCAATTCTCTTTTAAAAATGGTCTTTTCAAAAATTTCGAAAACGATTTCAAAACAGTTAGTGCTGATAAGCACAGAAAATTCGCCCCTCGGGCACAAGTACCACCGTATAACAGGTAAAAGACAAGTAAATATGCAAGATGAGCACATAAAAGTTTGCCCCTCGGGCTCAGTATCAGTCACACAGTACAACATTAGCCCCTCGGTCTGACTCCCAACTCACATCAGCCCTTCGAGCTCTCTCCCAACTCACATGGTATAACATCAGCCTCTCGGGCTCACTCCCAACTCACAAAAATACAACATCAGCCCCTCGGGCTCACTCCCAACTCACCTGGGTACCCTGCGCTCACTGTGGGTGTGCAGACTCCAGAGGGGCCCCTTACGGCCCAAGCGCTATATAATCATAAGGCCTTAAAGCCTGTCACATCAATATAAGGCCTTAAAGCCTTCTCACATCACACTCAAGGCCTGAAAGCCTCCTCACATAACACTCGAGGCCTGGAAGCCTCCTCCCATCACTCAACATATCCTCACAAATGGCCCTCGGCCTCAATCAGTCCAGAAATAATCATAAGCCCCTTGGGCATCAGTAAAACAATGGAGCCCAGCTCAAACAACATTAGAAATATCACTTAAATCTCAAGTTGAGTATAAATGTAGCTGAGTTCATGAAACAGTGTAATTCAATTGGACTGAGTTCAAATAATATTTCAAATAGTGAGGAAAGAGTGATAAAAA